>PVIY010010981.1:15281-66970 GCA_004026745.1 Myrmecophaga tridactyla | reverse complement strand
AACGGTACGTGAACCTCATCTGTTGCTAATTACACCTGCAGTCAGCTAGGAGGCGTGTCTGCTGCAATGAGTGATGTTTGACTTAATTGGCTGGTGCTTAAATGAGAGAACGCAATATAGCACAGCCTAAGCAGCTCGGCATTCCTCATCTCAGCACTTGCAGCTCAGCCCAGGCCTTTGGAGATGCAGAAAGAAGTCACCCCGGGAAAAGTTGTTGGAACCCAGGGGCCTGGAGAGAAGATCAGCAGAGACCATCCTGTGCCTTCCACGTAAGAAAGAACCTCAGTGGAAAGTTAGCTGCCTTTCCTCTGAAGGACCAACAAAATAAATCCCCTTTTATTAAAAGCCAATCCATCTCTGGTGTGTTGCATTCCAGCAGCTAGCAAACCAGAACACTCCAGAAAAAGAAATAAAAAAGAAAAAACTCACACATACAATACCCCTTACCCCTCCTTCTCATAGATCACTAGCATTTCCATCTACCTAATTTATTTTAAACTTTGTGCCCTTATTATTTGCTCATTCTTCATCCATACTCATCTATCTACACCCTAAATAAAAGGAGCATCAGACACAAAGTTTTCACAATCATACAGTCACATTGTAAAAGCTGTATCATTATACAATTGTTTTCAAGAATCAAGGCTACTGGAATACACCTCAACAGTTTCAGGTACTTCCCTCTAGCACTCCAATACACATTAATTAAAAAAGGGAATCTACATAATGTGTAAGAATAACCCCCAGGGTAAACTCTCAACTCTATTAGAAATCTCTCAGCCACTGAAACTTTATTTTTTCTTATTTCTCTCTTCCCCCTTTTGGTCAAAAAGATTCTCCAATCCCTTCATCCTGGGTCCTGGCTCATAGTAGGATTTCTGTCCCATATTACTCCCCTGGGAATCATGTCCCATGTAGGGGGTGGAGGGCAGAGAACTCACCTGCTGAGTTGGTTTAGAGAGAGAGGCCACATCTGAACAACAAAACAGGTCCTCTGGGGGGTAACTCTTAGGCCCAATTTTAAGTAGCCCTAGGCTATCATTTGCAGGAATAAATCCCACAGCAGTGAATTCCAAGATCAAGGGCTCAGCTTATTGAATTTGTTGTCTCCATTGCTTGCAGAATATCAGAAATTCTCCAAATGGAGAAGTTGAATACTTCTTCCTTTCTACCCAGTGTTCCAAGAGGAACTTGCAAATATTTCTTTATACTCTGCCCAAATTACTCTGGGATATAGCAGGGCATCACACTAACCTGGACAAACCAACAAAGTCTCATGCCCTATTCAAGATTCCATGTACTTATGGTGTTCAACTGAACTGGCCATACAAGTTAAATTAGGAAATGCACTACCCAAAATATGAACTTTGCATCAAATAAACATTTCTCCTTTTGGTCTCACATAGAAGTTGAAGTTTTAAAATATGGATGATATCATCCTTTACCCTGTATTCTGATTTACCTTAGTCCTATCCAGATCAGCTTCATTCATATTTCTACTTGAAGTCAGATATCTTTTTCAAGTTTTTAAACAGTTCCTGTATGGGGTACTGCTGACTTTCATACTTCAGAGCTCTAATTCGGAGTCTCAGGTGTCACATAAATATTCAAGGTTTCTGGGAACAACCAGGTGATAAACAAACAGCTCAGTATCTCAGAATTTAGAAATAACAGTTACACATTGTGAATGTATGTGACTGCTATAAAAATTTACAATCTAGGACCCTTTACAATAGGCCCCAACCTGATAACCCATGCCCTCAACTTCAGTTCACCAAGTTTTATAACATAGTCAGTCCATATGAATGAGACATGACAATATTTGTCTTTCTGTCTCTGACATTTCACTCAACATACAGTCCTTAAGGTTCTTTCACCTAGTTGCATGCCTTAAACTTCATTGTTTCTTGCTGCCAGTCAGTAGTCCATTGTGTGTATAACCATAGTTCCCCATTCCATTCCTCACTTGTTGTATCCTTAGGCTGCCTCCATCCATTGTGCATTGTAAACACTTCCACCATAGTGTGCAATTGTCCATTTGTGCCCCCACTCTCAGTTCCTTCAGGTATATACTGAGCAATGGGATTTCAGGATCATATGGCAACCCCACCCCTAGCCTCCTGTAGAACTTCCACTCTGCTCTCCAAAGGGCTGCACCTCTCAGTTTCCCTACTGACAGTGAAGAGGTACATTTCTTTCTCCACATTTTCTCTAGCAATTATTTGTCTGTGTTCATTTTTAAATAGATTTATTCACACATCATACAGTCCAACCTAAGTGTATAGACATGCTTTTGCCATCATAATCTATCTGAAGACATTTCCTTTTCTTCCACAAAGAATCCATACCCCTTCCCCATGGCCCCTGATTGCTGATATTTAGTTTTGGCATAATACCTGTGTTACATTCAGTGGAAGCATATTGCACTGTTATTGTTGACTATAGACCCTAGTTTGCATTGATTGTACTTTTTCCCCATATACCATCTATTTTCAACACTTTGCATTACTGACATTCATTTGTTCTCCCTCATGCAAAATGTTTTTTTGTACATAGAATCACCATATTGTCCACTCTAGGCATTCCTAAATTCTCAGTCTTTATCCTCTATCTTTCCTTTTGGTGTCATACATGCCCCCAGCCTATCTCCCTCAACCATACTCACATTCAGCTTTATTTGGTGTACTTATATTATTGTACTACCATCATGTAGCATTGTTCTATCCTTTTCTGAATTTTTACAATCAATCCTGTTTCACAGTATGTATTCCCTCAGCACCAGTTGTCCAATCTCTACCTTATTTCTATCTCCTGATACCTCTGTTCTTAACTTCAATTCCCCAAGTTCACTCATTAATGTTAGTTCATATTAATGAGACCATACAGTACTTGTTCTTTTGTTTCTGACTAATTTCACTCAGCATAATGTTCTCAATTTATCCATGTTTTTACATGCTTCATGATTTTATTCTGTCGCAGAACTGTGTAATATTCCATCATATGTATATACCACAGCTCGTTTAACCACTCATCTGTTGATGGGCATTTGGGCTTTTTCCATCTCTTGGCAATCATAAATAATGCTGCTATAAATATTGGTGTGCAAATATCTGTTTGTGTCCTTGTCCTCAGGTCATCTGAATATATACCTAGTAATGGGATTGCTGGATCATATGGCAATTCTATACTTAGTTTCCTGAAGAACTGCCAAACTGCCTTCCAGAGCAGTTGTACCATTTTACATTCCCACCAGCAATGGATAAATGTGCCTCTTTGTTCACATCCTCTTCAGCACTTGTCATTTTCTGTTTTATTTTTTTTTTATAATGGCAATTCTAGTGGGTGTGAGATGATATCTCATTGTGGTTTTGATTTGCATTTCCTTAATAGTCAGTGAAGTTGAGCATCTTTTCATGTGTCTTTAGACATTTTTCCTTTTCTGAGAAGTGTGTGTTTGAGTCTTTTGACCATTTTTAAATTGGATTATTTGTTTTTTTGTTGTTGAGCTGAAGAATCTCTTAATATATTCAGGATGCTAAACCCTTAACTGCTATGTAGTTTCCAAATATTGTCTCCAATTGAGTAGACTGCCTTTCTTTCATGCACAAAAGTACTTAATTTTAAGGAGTTCCCATTTACCTATTTCGTGTTTTGGTTGTAAGATCTAGGAAACCACCTTCTATTACAAGTTTTATAAGATATTTCCCTACATTTTCTCCTAATGGTTTTTAAGGTCTTACCTGTGATGTTTAGGTCTTTGTTCAATTTTGAGTTAATTTTTGTATAGGATATGAGATATGGAATCCTCTTTCATTGTTTTGCATATGGATATCCAATTCTCCAAGCACCATTTATTGAAGAGATTGTCTATCCCATGTGGGTTGGTTTGACCACCTTATCAAAGACCAATTGTCCATAGATGAGAAAGTCTATATCTGAACATTCTATTCAATTCCATTGGCGAGTATACCTATCTTTATGCCAGTACCATGCTGTTTTGACCACTGTAGGTAATATGCTTTAAAGTCAGGTAGTGTGAAACCTCCCAATTAATTTTTTTCTCAAGATATTTTTAGCTATTCTGGGCACCCTACCCTTCTGAATAAATTTAGTCAATGGTTTTTCTATTTCTGCAAAATAAATTGTTGGGATTTTAATCAGTATTGCATGGAATCTGTAAATCAATTTGGATAGAATTGACATCTAAACTATATTTAGACTTCCAATCCATGAACACAGCATGCCCTTCCATTTATTTAGGTCTTCCATGATTTCTTTTTGCAATTTCTTGTAGTTTTCCGTGTATATGTCTTTTGTATCCTTAGTTAAAGTTATTCCTAAATATTTGATTCTTTTGGTTGCTATTGTAAATGGAATTTTAAAATTGATTTCCTCCTCCGGCTGCTCATTACTAGTGTATAGAAACTCTACTGATTTTGAGGTGTTGATCTTGTACCCTGTCACTTTGCTGTACCCGTTTATTAGCTATAGTGGCTTTGCTGTAGATTTTTTGGGGATTTTTGACTTATAGTATCATATTGCCTGCAAACAGTGACAGCTTGTGCCTTTATTTCTTTTTCTTGTCTAATTGCTCTAGCTGCAATTTCCAGCATGTATTGAATAACAACAGTGACAGTGAACATCCTTGTCTTGTTCCTGATCTGAGGGGAAAGCTTTCAGTCTTTCCCCATTGAGAATAATGTTAGTTGTGGGTTTTCATATATTCCCTTTATCATGTTGAGGAAGTTTCCTTCTATTCCTGTCCTTTGAAGTGTTTTCATCAAGAAAGGATTCTGAATTTTGTCAAATGCTTTTTCTGCATCAATGGAGATGATCATGTGGTTTTTCTGCTTTGAGTTGTTGAGATGGTGTACTACATTGATTTTCTTATGTTGAACCATCCTTGCATACCTGGAATAAATCCTCCTTGGTCATGCTGTATAATTCTTTTAATGTGTTACTGCATTCAGTTTGCAAGTATTTTGTTAAGGATTTTTGCATCACATTCATTAGAGACATTGATCTGTAACTTTTTTTTCTTGTAGTATCTTTGTCTGGCTTTGGTCTTACGGTGATGTTGGCTTCATAGAATGAGTTAGGTAGCTTTCCCTCTTAAATGTTTTGAAGAGTTTTAGAAGGACTGGTACTAATTCTTTCTTGAATTTTTGGTAGAATTCACTTGTGAAGCCATCTGTTTCTAGACTTTTCTTTTTGAGGGGTTTCTTGATAACTGCTTCAATTTCTTGTGGTTGATTTGTTGAGGTCTTCTATCTGTTCTCGAATCAGTGTTGGTTGTTCATGCCTTTCTAGGAAGTTGTCCATTTCATCTATGTTGTCCAGTTTATTAGCACATAGTTGCTCATAGTATCCTGTCATTACTTTCTTTATTTTTGTGGGGTCAGTGGTTATATCTCTTCTTCCATTTCTGATTTTATTTATTTGCATCTCCTGTCTCTCTCTCTCTCTCTGTCTGTCTATCTCTGTCTCTGTCTCTCTCTCTTTCTCTCTCTTTGTTAACCTAACTAAGGGTCCATCAATTTTGCTGATTTTCTCAAAGAACCAACTTCTGGTTTTGTTGATTTTCTTGATTATTTCATTGTTCTAAATTTCATTTATTTCTGGTTTAATCATCATTATTTCTTTCCTTTTGCTAGCTTTGGGGTTGGTTTGCTGTTCTTCCAAGTAAATAGCTAATTCCTTGATTTGTATTCTTTCTTTCTTTTTTTCTTCCTTCTCCTTCTCCTTGTTCTTATTCTAGCATGGGCAGCCTCTGGGAATCAAACCTGGGTCTCTGGCATGGTAGGTGGGAACTCTGCCACTGAGCCAACATTCCCTGCCCACTTTTTTTAATATAGGCATTTAAGGCAATAAATTTTCCTCTTAGTACTGCCTTTGCTGCATCCCATAAATTTTGATATGTTGCATTTTTATTATTACTTGCCTTGAGATATTTAATTATTTCTCTTATAATTTCTTCCTTGATCCACTGATTGTTTAACAGTGTGCTGTTTAGCTTCATATATTTGTGAATTTTCTGGCACTCTACCTATTATTGATTTCTAACATCATTCCTTTATGATTCAAGAAAGTGTTTTGTATTTCAATCCTTTTAAATTTATTGAGACTTGCTTTGTGACCCAGAATATGGTCTATCCTTGAGAATGATCCATGAGCACTTGAGAAAAATATGTATCCTGTAATTGTGGGGTATAATGCTCTGGAAATGTCTGTTAAGTCTAGTAATTTATTGCATTATTCAAATTCTCTGTTTCTTTACTGATCCTCTGTCTAGATATTCTATCCATTGATGACAGTGGGGAATTGAAGTTTCCAACTGCTATGGTAGATCTCCCTTCAGTGTTGTCAGTGTTTGCCTCATGTACTTTGGAGCACTCTGACTCGGTGCATAAATACTTGTGATTGTTATGTCTACTTGTTGCATTGTTCATTTTATTAATAAGAGTGTTTTCTTTGACTGTTTTAATTGCTTTACAATTGAAGTATAATATGTCAGATATTAGTATAGCTAATCCTGCTCTTTTATGAATGCTGTTTTCATAAAATATCTTTTCCCAACGTTTCACTTTCAACCTATTTTTGTCATTGGGTCTAAAATGAGTCTCCTGTATACAGCATATAGATAGGTACTGTTTTTTTTTTTTTTAATCCATTCTGCCAGTCTACGTCTTTTAATAGGGGAGTTTAATCCATTAAACTTTACAGTGTTATTACTGTAAAGGGAATACTTTCTTCTACAATTTTGTCTTTTGGATTGTATATGTCATATGCAATATTTCTCTCATTTTACCTTTACTGATAGTCTTCATTTCCACACTACTCTCCAGACCTCTCTCTCCTGCCTCTTCTTATCTGCCTGTAGTGCTCCCTTTAATATTTCTTGGAAAGCCAGTCTCTTGGTCACATATTGTCTCAGTGATTGTCTGAAAATATCTTAATCTTCCCCTCATTTTGAAAGGGCAATTTTGCTGGATATAGGATCCTTAGTTGGCAGTTTTTATCTTTTAGAATCTTAAATATATCATACCACTGCCTTCTCACCTCCATGGTATCTGCTGAGAAATCCACACATTGCATTATTGGGCTTCCCTTGTAAGTAGTGGATTGCTTTTCTCCTACTGCTTTCAAAATTCTCTCTTTCTCTTTGACATTTGACAATCTGATTAGTAAGTGTCTTACAACATATCTCTCTGGATCTATTCCATTTGGGGCATACTGCAATTCTTGGATTTGCAATTTTATGGCTTTCATAAGAGTTGGGAAATTTTCAGTGATAATTTCCTCCATTAGTCTTTCTCCTCCTTTTCTCTTCTCTTCTCCTTCTGGGACACCTAAAATATTTATATTCATGCACTTCATATTGTCATTCTGTTCCCTGAGGCCCTACTCATATTTTTTCATTCTTTTCCCTGTATTTTCTTTTGTGTGTTGGATTTCATATCTCCAGTCCTCCAGTTCACTAATCCTCTATTCTACCTCTTCAAATCTATTGTTGTAAATTTCCACTGTTTTTTCATGTTTTCTATTGTGTCTTTCATTTCCATAAGTTCTGTGATTTGGTTTTTCAAACTTTTGATTTCTTCTTTTTGTTCAACCAATGTCTTCTTCATATCCTCCCTCAACTAATTAATTTTTTGATGAGATTATCCATGTTTGTTTGAACATCCTGAATTTTTAGTTATCTCAACTTCTGTATCTCATTTGAATTGTTGTTTTATTCCTTTGGCTGGGCTATATCTTCAATTTTTCTTGTATGACTCATGACTCATTATTTTTTGCTGGTATCTAGGCATTTGATTTCCTTAGTTAGTTTATTCTGGGGGTTGTTTTCACTCTTTTACCTAGGATTTTCTTGCTGGATGACTTTGTTCACCATCTGCTTTTTGATATTCAGTTAAACTTATTCTAGACCTCTAGCATAGGTTCTGCTTACCTGATCAGAAATTTTCAGTTCTTGTTTTTCTTTTTCTTGCCCTGCCTATATAGAGCCTTTTTTTTCTTTAGGAAGGCTCCTCAAACATCTTCCCATACCAGACTGGTCCATGTCTCAGTAGGTAAGAGTCACCAGCATTAGTTTTCCTTGACGGCGAGACCCAGCAGTTTGTCAGACTTTCCTAAGAAGCCTCTAGATTCTGTGCTTTCATATCCTGTCCAGTATGTGGCACTTATCTGCCCATGGCTTCCCACTAGCTCAAAGTGATATGGTGCCTTTAATTTCAGTAGGTTCTCCCTGCAGGAGCTGTGGTTGAGACAGAGGTGAGGTTGTAGATTGACATTAATTTCTTCAGATTTCTAGTCCTTGGGGCCTGAATTCCTTGAAGGAGGAATTCTACTTGAGCTGGGCCCCACCTTTCTCTTGGGGAAGTTGCAACCTTTTGGAAATTAACTCCTTTCACCTGCCTAGTTACTTTGTCTCTCAGACAAGCTTAATTCCATGCTTGCCTGGGGCAGTGCTGGAACCTAAGAAAGCTTCCAGTTCTATCTAAGGAGCTGTTAAGGATTAGGGGGGGGAAAAAGCCTTTTCGGGGTGGGAACCCAATTCCTTGGGTTTGTCAACCAAGAGCTTAAATTGGTATGTGGCTCTATGCATCTCCAGGCTGTATGTGCCCCTTTATCTTGGGATCTAGCCCTTTTGCAGTATTTTGTGCTGTCCAATTCAAAAAGTATCTGTTTTTTTTTTCTTTTTTCTTTTTCTATCAGCCCTGCCCTCTCTCTGCTGGGGCAAAACCTCCTAGTATCTTTAGTGCTTATTCCAGGTTTTTCTGTGCAGGAACCCTATTTTCAGTAGTCAGAATTTGTTATCTAATTCTGCAAGTGGAGCTTGGTTGAGCTAAGCACTTGCTACTAGTAAAGTCTGTTTCCTTTCCCCTGAGGGAACTAGCCTGCTGTGCCCTTGGGAGAGGAACAGCAGCCTACATGGCTTGGGGGACTTACAGTTCTGTGTGGGGTCCTTAGCCAGTCCACCTGGCCCAGACTGGTGTATGCTGTGTGTCTGGTCACTGATGTAGCCCCAACAGTTGTTCTGTACTGGCTCTGGCTATTTACTAGCTACTCTGGAGGACGAACTAAATTCCACCCCTCATTTTGTGTCCCTTATTTTTGAAAAAAGTCTAATCACTTTTGCATTCAACTAGACTTCTACTTCATACCCTCTCTCTCCTAAAAACTCCAATACATGTTCCCCTTCCTTCTCTCCCCAAGATTCCATCACTTCCAATTTTGTTTGCAAAATAGAGTCAAGAAGACAGGAACCACCCATCTTCTCAAATACTAAGTCACCTGGCTTGGCAGCAACAGTACCCCAATGCTTGCTTTTCCTCCTATTCAACAGCCCCAGTTTCTGAGGTTATTGCCCCTACATGTGCACAGAATTTTCTCATCTTTTCAAGAATTTCTCCACTTTCATTAGATCCCTTCTCTTTTGCATCATTAATTCCCTCCCCTCTATATGTATGATTTCTATTAGCGTATAAATGTGTCTTGGTAAAATCAAATGTAAAAAAGAGCATCTCTTAACTCCATGTCCCTTTACAACTTCCATTTTCTGTTCATGCTCTCCATATGGTAAACCTCAAGGAAATTTTTAAGACTCCACTCTCTATTAGAATGTAAGCTTCTTGAAATCAGGAATGCCTTAATTTAGGTTTATCTAAGAGTGGGCCCTAAAATAAGGATTTGAGTGCAAGCAATTTATTCAGAACATATAGAGAATAATAGAGGAGGACCTAGAAAATGATACAAGGAAGGCAAAAAATCCAATAAAGGGGGCATTTCCAATAAACCGGCTGGCTATCACAGAGGGTCACTGGAGCTAATTCTCATCAGGGAAATTTTAGGAAATTGCATAAAACACATGCCTTGAAATTATCCCATCCAAGAGAAGAGAGAGCTGGGATAATTATACAAACCAACTTTCTAGAGCAATTGGTTTGGGGCTGCTTCCAGATGGGATAATTTCCTGGCACTTTCAAAATGCACATTCTGGGAGTGAGAAGTAATCTGGGGTGCATGAAAGGACCAAAGCACTGACTCTGTCTGGTACACAGGAGTCTTAGCAATCTTTTGACAACTGTATAACCAGAGACTAGAACATGCTTGGCAGTTAATATGGCCTCAATAAATATTTGTTGAATGAATGCTCAGCCAAGTTATGGATTGAGAATCAAGGTAGATTTGACAAAAGTATTAAGACAATTCAGTGGGCAAAGAATATTTTTTAATTAAAAATGCTGGGAAAACTGGATTTTGCCTTGCAGAATGATGCATTTGGACTCCTAACTCATACCACAGACACAGAAATAACTCAAACGTCATCATAAACCTAAATGTAAGAACCAAAACTATATAGCTCTGAGAAGAAAACATAGAAGTAAATCATTATGACTTTGAGTTAGGCAATGCTTTCTTAGACACAGCACCTAAAGGACAAGTGATAAAAGCAAAAAAAAGAGGAAACATTGGACTTCATCAAAGTTAAAGTTTTGTGCTTCTAACAATATCATCAAAAAAGTGAAAAGACAACTCACAGGATGGGAGAAAATATTTGCAAGTCACATATCAGATAAAGAACGTGTTCACATAAAAAACTCTTTTAATTTAGTAATAAAAAGGAAAATAACCATTTTTTTTAAAAAAGATGAGCAAAAGACTTGAATAGACAATTTTCCAAAGAAGATAAATGAATGGCCAATCAGCACATGAAAAATTCTCAATATCATTAGTCATTTGGTAAATGCAAATCAAAACCACAATAATATACTGCTTCATACCCACTGGGATGGTTATAATCAAAATAACAGGCAAAAGTATTGTTTAAGATGTAGAGAAAATAGAACCCACACAAATTCTGGTGGGAATGTGAAATAGTGAAACTATATTGGAAAATACTTTGGAAAATGTTAAAATAGAGTTCCATATGAACCAGCAATTCTACTCTTAGGTACATACTCAAGAGGAAGGAAGACATTTATTCACAAAAAACTTGGACATTAATGTTCATGGTAGCATTATTGATGATTCTAAAGCAGAAATAACCCAAATGTACATCAACTGGTAAATGGTTAAAACATGTAGGATATTCATACAATGTAATATTACTTGGTAATGAAAAAGAATGAAGGTTGATACATGCTACAAAATAGATAAACCTCCAAAACATTATGCCTTCTGAAGGAAAAGAAGACAGGGAATCAGAGAAGTGAGCAAAGGAAGAATCCAGAAGTCTGAAGAAACCAGAAGAACAGGCACAAAGAGAGAAATACCTCCATGGGATAAGAGGCAAAGTTGTAAGCCAAGAATCCCCAAGGATTATGGCAAGCCAGCTCCTGAATGCAACATATATTGTGGAGAAAGAATTGCCTTGCTCATGCTTTGATTTTGGATGTCTAGTTTTCCAAATTAAGTTCCAATAAAGTCCTGTTTTTAAGCCAACCCATGGTTTAGTCTTTGTTATAGAAGACTGGCAAACCAAGAATCACCTCACAGGAATTCCTACCTAGGAAGTAACTGGAGGATTTGTTGGTATGAGTCAATTGGGTGAATCCAGGAAAGATGGAAACCTGTACTGTACATGACCCATGATGCTGAAGCCCAAGACAACAGCAAAGGAAAGCCCAGTATGGTAGCAGGACTGAGAACAACCATTCTAAACAGGAGGTGGAGGAAAAAAGCTCTACTAGGGATCTATCTAGGAAAAAAATCCAATGGTTTATGTGATATATTTTGTCTTGTGGAGAATACTATTCAGAGTTAACTTACAATTCTTTTGCAGAGTCAGGAAGAATTGGAGCTAGTTATATAGAAAACTAAACAAATAGGAAAAGAGGTAATTATTACTCTAGAAGGGTGTGCTGACTTGAAACTTGTGTACCCCAGAAAAGCCATGTTCTTTGATCCTCAATCAATACGGCTGGGGCGGGGGGATCTTTTTTATTGTTTCCATGGATATGTGACCCACCCAACTGTGGGTGGTATCTTTTGATTAGATGGTTTCCATAAAGATGTGTCTCCATCCATTCAAGGTGGGGTTGCTTATTGGAGTCCTTTAAGAGGGAACAATTCTGGAAAAAGCTTCAGTGCCAACAGAGCCCACACAGCCAGTGATCTTTGGAGTTGCAGAAGGAAAATGCCCCTGGGGAAGCCTTATGAAATTGGGAGAGAAAGCTAGCAGACATCTCTGTGATTCTTCCCAGCTGAGAGAGGGTCCAGAAGCCAAAGATCCCAGCAGACACACAGCCATGTGACTTCCCAGTTGACAGACGTGTTCTGGATGGTATCTGCCCTTCATGAGTGAAGGTAACCTCTTGTTGTACCTTAATTTGTACATTTTCATAGTCTTAGAGTTGTAAACTTGCAATTTAGTTAATTTCTTTTTCAAAAGCCATTCTATTTCTGGTATATTGCATTCTGGCAGCTTTAACAAACTAAAACAAAGGGCAAAAAGTAAAAATGGAAAAATAATAAACTATTTGACTGAACACTGAACATTTACATGGTCATAATGTTATAATTGAACATTAATGCAATTGTGTTGCTGAGTTGATAGTAGACACTGAAACAACCAAGAAAATATTATAGTTCAATGTTTAGTGGTAGAGAACACAATATTGCTGTTATATTTCACAAGTATATAAGTACATGGTACTTGGTTCCATTGTGGGGTGTTGAAACAGATCAATTATCCTATCAATCTGAGAAAAGTTCATTCTATATCTTTGCAACCATTTGGCTTCTGAATGCTCTGCTATGTATTGGTTGTTTCTCTCAGTGAGTTTCAAAATGGTCCCAATGGGTGAAAACTGAGAAGACACTATCTTGAAGTAGAAAATACATGGAATTGGGAGTCAGGAGGTTTGAACTTAGCCTTGGAACTCTTTATGAATAGCTATGAGGTCCTAGAAAAATGACTTTCTCTCTCTGGGCTCAGTTTTCTCATCTATTAGCAAAAGATCTTTCAGAAGTTTCATTTGAACATATTTAGAAGTCAGGGTCCAACTTAAGATTTCACATAAAAAATAAATAGATAAAGTTGTACATTCTTAGTACAAATGCACTTTATGCATTCAAATTGTATGAATTTATAAAACAATATATAATATTTCATGTACTTTTGACACATAGATAATTGAGATAAGAGACTATTCATGACAATTGATGTCTATTTGGACCCATTAATGTCTATTTCTGAAAGAATAGGACCCTCCTCCTAAATCTTTCAAGGTGCTGAGAGGTTTGGTCTCTAATCAGTCAGGATTGTCATAAAGAAATCCATCTGAGCTGGTTTAAGCAAAATGTACGGAAGGATATCAGATAAGTTGAAGAAACTCCAGGTTGGCTGTAGAATAAGTCCTGTGAGTTACACAGTCAGAATAATACCCAGTCATACCTTGGGACTGCCTATAAATGCAATCTCACCTCTCTCAAGCACTGGCAGTGTGGAGGTTGAGCAAGCGAGCACTACTACTGGGACCTCTGGCACTGGATGTCCATGAGAGTTCATCAACACCATTCTTTCACCCTCTCCTGGAATGAATTCAACCAGTGCCTGCTTCAATTAATGGACAGAACCAAGGTATCATGCCTTGTCCTTGTTGCATGGGAGGCTGGAAAACTGAATTCAGGCTTCTGCCATGGGAAATGGTTCTGAAGCTCATGGCTGGTCACCAATTGGACAAACGTCCATTGCAGTCCTTATCTAAATATTTGATTAATTCCCTTTCTTCTGACCAATGTGGATGAATATTTCATATTATGAACTTACTTAAAGTTAATAGTCTGATAAATTCAGCAATATTTGAGTGATGGCAAGGACTCTGCCTTTAATTCTGAATGCCATGGGGAGCCATTGGAGAGTGATACGGATTGAATCATGTCCCCCACAAAGACATGTTTAAGTCCTAAACCCTAGTTCCTATGGATGTGAAATATTTGTAAATAGGATATTTGAAGATGTTATTAATGTATGACCAAGCTGAATTAGGGTGGGCCTTGATTCAATATGATTGGAGTCCTTATAAGCAGAGGAAATTTGAACACAGAGTAGTAGAAAGTAGAAGACTGAAAGAGGCAGATGGCCATGTGATAGACTAGAGATTGAGTTATGGATTGTTGACAAAACATCACCAGAGTGCTGCAGCTTTCAGAGAAAGCATGATTTTGCAGACACTTTGATTTTAGACTTCTAATGTCCAAAACTATGAGACAATAAATTCCTGTTGTTTAAGCCAATCAGTCTGTTATTTGTTATAGCAGCCCTGGCAAACTTAGAGAGTTTTGAGCAGAGAAGCTATATTATCTGGCTTCCTTTAAAAGAATAACTCTAATTGGGTGCATGTGTACAGGACTGAAACAGAGGAAGAGTTGACAGTCTATTGCAATTAGCAAGGTAAGAGATGATAGAAGCTTAAGGCAGATCAATATTTGGAAAGTGACAAGAATACATCATATTGAGAATATATTTTGAAACTAGAATTTTTGGATTTGCTGACAGCTTGAATATGGAGTGTATGAAAAATAGAGGAGTCAATAATGGTACCAAGGTTTTTGCTTGAGCAACTGAGTTGTCATTTTCTTAAAGAGGGAAGACTGTATGTGGAGCAGGTTTGGCATGGTAATGGTAGTGGGAACTTAGGGGTTCAGTTTTGGACTTAAGTTTGAGATGGTTCTTAGACATCCCAGTGAAGAAGTTGAGTAGGGAGTTGGATGTCTATAATTCATGGTGGAGGATCAGGCTGGAAATAAAAATTGGAAGTCATCCAGATGTAGATTGTATATAAAGCCATAGAACTGGATGAAATCAACTAGAAAGCAAATTGTTGATAGAAAAAAGCAGGATTCAGAGGGCTAAGCCCCAAGCTACTCCATCTTCACACCACTAACATCAGAAGGCATTTATTAAGTTTGACAAAAAGGACATAAAGCATAAAAGATACAGTGGGTGGCCACCCACTCTCAGAGTGATCCCAGTTTCTGTCTGGTCAGCAGCACCAGCTTCCCCCAAACATCTCTTTTTTGTCCCTGCTGTGTGGTTGTCCTGGTTGTCCAGCATCTGCCTTCAGAATCAGTACAATGGCAGCACTGAGCTATTATGACCTCGGTATTGTGGTATAAGGGTGTATGTGAATTCAGATGTTCTTGGAGCATTATGACTTTGTGTTTACTGGGTAAGTAGTGAATTCACAAGTAAGTTCCCATGTCTTTGGTGTATGGCAGTGTTAAGATATCTTGGAAGAGTTATGATGTTAAAGATTTGGTGCTACCCTCTGACATATATCATAGATCCTCAACTGTCCAATCGTTAGCTGATCCAGGAGCAAGACGGTGGTAGATAGAAATAATGATGATGAAGTCTGACTCTCAGCCTAGTGGTATACAAACTCAGCCCCGTTTTGTTATGAGGTTGTCTCAACCTTTTTATTACAGCATTTTCTCCTCCTTCCCTGTCTACCCCTTGCTAAAGCTGTTCCTGGGCATCCTGTACTCATAACCTTTTACGAAGAAATTTATAGAAGACTTGCTACATTTTAGGTTCCTTAAACATATTCATTTGTTCATTTGGTTGAATCATCACATTAATTTTATGAAGTAAATATTTTTTATTCCTACCCTTCCCACTTTTCAGTTAAAGAAATTGAGGCTCAGAGTAGATCATGAAATGGTGAACTACAGAACTGGAAATTAAACACAGTTCTCTTTGATTCTAAAGCTTGTATTCTTTCCACTTCATCATACTCCCTTTGCCTAATGATACAGCTAATGCTTTTAAATGTGAACATAAAACAAAGCTGCTACATGGGTACACTAGGAAAAATGTAGGTGAGGCTGATAGAAAACAGTCGGGTTTGTTTGTAGAAACATCTTTGCAGAAAGGTGGGTGCAATGGGCGGAAGGCTAACTGTGACTGTGCTCACACACTGACTAATTTGGTCTGATTTCACTTTAAGGGAAAAACATAAATAATATAAATTATATTTTCATCTATATTACCAAATAAAACACCTATGATTTGAATTTTTTACTTTCTGGGTGATGGTTTCTGAATTGTGAAGTAACAACTTTTATGCCTCAGCCAAGGTTGGTGGTGGACTATTGAAAGGGATGTGATTCAGATTAAGGATATCCCCAAACCAATCATTTTGCATTTACAATATATATCCAAGCATCCCCTTTATTTCCCTCATTGAAATGTTCCCTTGCCCTCCATCTCTGAACCAGCTGGCCTTTGAACAGATGTAGTTTTATAGTTTAGTTTGAAAATGCCAGATAAAAAAGCTTACACAAGTTTTAAGAATGAGCTGAGATAACTGCTAAAAAAAAAAGCCCTTGCTGGAGGAGCCCCAAAGCCAGGAACAAATCTCCAGGCCATGTAATCACAAGGGCTTTATGCAAACCTCTTTAGGAGGTTTACACAAATATACATCCAATTTCCTCTTTGGAAAGGGCTGTTCCTTTCCAATGAGTCAGTGTTTAACAGAGCTTGGCAAAGTATGAGCCTATCAGCTGGAAGAAGATGGGCTTTTAAAACTTGCTCTATTCTTTAAAAGAGAAAATAACCCTTAAGCTGTACTTTCATGGCTCACCACAAACGGCAGGGATGGGGATTCTGTTATCAAGGCATTCTAGGGGCTGGCATTTCCTTTCCAGACAGTGGCTGCACTCTGCTTGCCTGCACTTGCCTTGTTATCTGCCTCCTACAGGATAGACTTGCCTTTGTGTGTGCTGTCTCTGAGTATGTATCTGTGTGCAAGGCTGGGTTTTCTGGAGTTTAATTTTGAATGAGATGGAAAACACACTCAGAAAGCCTCTGCCTCCTGTGTCTAAGCAGGGGGGCAAATTTCATTTCATGTTCCTACCTCATGAGAAGAAATGGGCTGCACTGGGTGTAGAGATGCTGTGATTATACTGAAACATGCTATTTTTAAGGATTGAAATATTGGTCCTTTTTTGTGGTAAATGATGTTATATTTGTATTTTTATTAATCTGAAATCTGTATCATTTGTGCCAAGATCAAGGATTACTTTTTCAACATATGCTGGACAGTTCTACAAGCCTGGCCAGAACTCGATGGCTCTCATTCCCAGCAAGCTCCCAGTCTGTGGTCCTGCAAAGCTTCTATTGCAAGAAAAATTCTCTGCTTCCCTGAACATGTGGGATATGAACTGCAAGTGATACAGGTAACTGCACTGAAGGTGCCATCTGTAGATTAAAAAAAAGTAAAGAAAATAGAGATTAGTCAAAATTAGCTTATTTGAAAACAATACTATAGATCTTAATAAAAAGTTTGTGGCACTGCCCCTGTTTTGGCCCCAAAATAATTTGTTCGCAAAAAAAAGTCTTTCAAAGTTATCAAACAAGAGATGGGAGTTTTTGATTGGAATCATAAGAAAATACTTGCACTTGTTTTGTAACACAGGTTCCTCACTATTCCCTTTCTCCTACCCCTTGTTATTCTCATTCTCTTGTCCCTTTTCTGTTTTGCCATCCCCACATCCCTTTCCTCCTATCTTGGTTCTGGTTCTTATCAAGAAATAAGTAACTGGGCCCTCTTAGCAGAGGCCAACTGGCAGGAAAGAGAACACAAGAGCTCTAGCCCCAGGGAAGAAAGATAGGGGAAGGGTGGACAACCTGAATGGGGCACCTGGCTGCTTGTTCTCATTCCAGAGGTATTTCCATGTGGAATCCCAGCAGAGCCATGAGGATCCCCAGTTCTGTTCATTACTGATTGTGTGGATAAGTGTAATTTGTGTGGTCCCATAGGCAGAAACAGCACTAGTCTGAGGATGGAGCCGTGAAAGTGGCACACAGGTGTGAGGGCCCAGCTAAGGGGACCAGAGACACAGATGTGCCAGATGGAATTCTGGGCCTCTGTCTTTGCAATGGGTATGTGCCCGTCCCAACTGTCCCATCTCAGAGTATAACTCCTTGTTTCAGCTATGTTCATAGGGTTTTAAAACTCTATGGAGAAGTTTGATCTCTGCATTTAAACCCCGTTGGTTGCAGGGATATGAAATGATGTCAGTAAGGATCCTCCATGTTTTGCTCATTTTTAGCTTGTTGAAGACTGATCTGTTACCATGAAGGAGGCAAACCATGGTGCCAACTGTTGAGTACCTCTGCTGAGTACTGTAGAGTACATTAGATGATCAATAAATATTTGATGAGTTCATAAATACAGTTCTCGTTCCATGGAAATATGTCCTATATTTCTTAGTTCATTATAAAGGCTTACTAAACCCATGGTCCTGTCTCTCAGGATTCTGCTAGATGTCTGAAATCAATCTAGTGAAGATTTTATGTTAGAGCTCACTGAATATTAGAACTGAAGGAACCCTTGATGTCACTTTGCCTAGAAGATGAGAAATGACTTATCTGAGGACCTCAGAGAGCTGTTGGTGGAAAAAAGGAATGGATGCTTGATTTACTGGGCAAACCATCCCTGATAACATTTCATTTTAACAACAGAAGAGTGGTACTGGTCCAAGTCTGAGAGCTGACTTGAGGAATTTTTTGACCTTAGTTTTGCCCCTGATTATTCTGCAGAACTGACTCAGCTGGTCCCTTACTTTCCCATATTCCTTACTGATTACTCCTGCCCTCCCATCCCTGCCATATGGAGCAGAGGTGGTAGGGAATGTCTCTCTACATTAAATGCTAAGACCCAAGCACGGCCTTGCTCCTTCTCATTAGATCTTTAGCATAGTGAAATAATGCCATGATGGTTAAATGAGATTTTACTAACGGCAGGGCAAGAGGGCCACACACTTGCCTCTTTCCTAACTGACTGACACGGGAAATTGTAGTTCATTAGAGGAGTTAGGCTTGCCTAAGAGCTCCTGCAAGATAGTTTTTTTTTTTTTTTTTTTTTTTAAGAAGAAATCATTGGCCTGTTTGCCCTCTTCTGATCCTGTTTCATTTCCCTCAGATTTCTCTCCCATTACACAAGAGGGCGCCTGAGTCCATATTACTGTGCTTTCAGCAAAGCAAATAAGATCCAGGGAATGGTTGGAAAGCAATCCGTTTGCGTTATAGATGGTGGCCACTAGACGCAGTAATGCTGCAAGGGAAGGGAAGATATAAACTCCAGCTCGGCATCTAAGGGCATTGTGTGAGGCTCTGGGATCATTTTTGAGAGAGGCATTGTCCAGCTTGGGGGTATCATGGGGAAAGAGGCTGGGTTGATAATGGCACTGGAAATCCAGCTGTCTGAGCCCTGGCTGAGGGACTCATGACCTTTCAGCCTGGAGAAAAGAAAATTTGGGGGTGATGGGAGTTGTCTCCTCATTTCTGAAGGGCTTTAATTGGGAAGAGGGAATGGACTTATTGTATATGGATCTGGCAGCAAAATCAGGACCTCAGGATAATATCAATCAAAAGAGAGATTTCAGCTCAACATATGAAGAGGTCTGTACTTGTGAAAGTCAGCATGGTTTGAACAGTAAGAGTCCTGAGTTCACAGTCTATTTTGCAGCTACTAACTACCTCAATGACTTGGACAGGTCACAACCTCAGTTCTCTTATGTGTAAAATGTGGCTAATGACAGCTATTTTACAGGGTTATTGTGGAGATCCAATTGTTTGAATCAGGTGCTCAAAATATGGTTTTTTTGAGAGCTCAATTTAACAAAAAGATAATAGTAGCTAAGTTTGAACACTTATTCTGTAAAAGGTGTTTTGCCACCATTACCTCTAAGCCCCTAAATAGCCCTAGGAAGTAAGCTTTCCTACATTTATCTTACATATTAAGAAAGTGGGATTCAGAAAGGTTACAAGATTTGCCCAAACTCTCAAGTCTATGAAATTGTGACGTTGAGATTCTAAGCCAGGTCTGTCTGTCTGGAGAGCTGCACCCCTGCCAGGACAGCATGCCACCTGCCTGTGTCAATGTGGGGTCCTCACCCAGAGGGCCCCTCTTCTGGTGAGCTGCTGGCAGGTTTCTCTCTCACACACAATGATGCGGGGGCACATATGTTGTTCTGGCAAAGGCAAGGCGCATTTTCCAATGTCAGTCGGAGCAGTGGATGAATAATACAGGGAGAGGGATCAACAGAAGGGGCAGAGAGGAGGCCAGAGCCGCATCAATTCCCCTGCCCCCAACAGGGGCAGCAGAAGGTGCAGCTGGCAGGGGCCCCAGTGCGGAGCTGCCAGCTCAATCATCTTGCCGCTGGATTTTGCACAGCTTTCCTTCTCCTTTCTCCCTCGTTTTTGACACTTGTGATTATTACCAATCCTGGTGACGCTGACGCACGGGAGTGCAATGGTTACCATGGCATGCTTCATAGAGAGAGCAGATGTTTGGCAGGCTAACTGCATGCATTCTAAATACACAAGGCCAAAGTCGGTGGAGGGCGTAATTGATTTGCTGACTGCAATGGGATGCCAGCCCATGCCCACGCTGGGCCAGGGCACCTTACCACTGTCTCTCTTTAACACGACGCACAGACTCATCATGAACTGACCTCTTGTATGCCCCTCTGGCCTCCCATTTTTCAATTCCCACCTGCTCTCTTTTCTTCAGCTGTATGCAACATCTGCAGCCTCCCAAACAGACTATGGTCTGTCTCACGTCTGGGCCTTTGCACAAACTGGTTCCCCTACCCAGAACACTGCTTTTCCCAGGGGGGAAGAGGGTAACATCCGCACAGTCCTCAGTTCTCAGCTTGGGCATCATTCCCTCTAGCATGCCTTTCTTTAAGTCTGCATTGGCAGGACCACCTGGTGCTTCCCTTGTCATATAATTTACTCCTGTGCCCTAATTGTTTCTTTAATTGTTTATTTTTCCAGTAGATTGTTTCTTGAATGCAGGAATCAGGTTTTTTTACAAGAATAATTTTTACTATAATTTATTTGAAAAATTAAATGAGATCAAACTTCCATTCAAATGTCTTAGAAAATACCCCAAAAATGATCATCATATTGAGAGCCCAATCCTCTCCCTTCGAACAGGATTATCATCTGCATACAAAGCACACTTCCTTTGTTCATGGCATTGCCTCCACCTCACTTATCTCTGCCTTTTGCAAATCTGTCCATCATGTAAGACACATCTCAAATACCATGTAAACTGTGATACACCTTTCTCCAAGCAAATACGATTACTTCTCAAACCACATACCCCTTTCCTAAAATGTCCCCATTCCCACTGCACAGTTAACCCCCACAGCATGCTGTGTGCATCTCTTTCACAGTTCTTGACTTTCCAAGATGCAGTCAAGTGCATTGACTATGAGTCTGGCCCTGTGTTCATGTCTCAAGTATTTGTTATATGCAACTTTGGACTCTTTAACCTCTTCCCACACTATTTCCCTCCTATTCCACGGGTTATCTTTGTGGATTAAATGAAATCCTGAAAGAGAGAAAATATTCAGCTCAGTGCATGGCAAATGGTAAAAGCTCACTAAATAAGTAATTATCTACATATTTGCCTGATGCCACCAATGACACTGTGCCTTCTTCAAGGGTGGGTGTCATAGACTTTTGTGTCCCCTGCAATGTCCCAAGTTCATGGGTTTCAGAGGTACCTTACCCTCTGAGTTCCAGTTTCCTTGTCAGTAAATTGCAGATACAGGATAATTGAAAGCACTAAATATCCAAGTGCCTTGGAAAGCTCAAAAACAATTTGAGCCACTTAAAAGGGCTAGTATTAAAAGAAATGCACAGAGGAGAGGCACTCTATTTCAGCTTCACTTTGAAGATGTTGGGTTTGACCTTAGGTTGCCTTAAATATTGCCCTGAGTCATGGACATTTTGCCTGCGAGTTCTGAACCAGGTACCAGCGTTTCCCAAGGGACAGAACTACTAAGAACTTGCCTGGAGAAAAAAGAGACACTATGATTTTGACATTATTTTCAAATACAACTAAAAGTAAAGAAACTGCCAGTTTCAAGACTGACCAAGTTATCATATTCCTAAGAAAGAGTAAGAAAATAGTAAATATTTCCGTGTAGGGTTTTGACAAGCACAAACGTTTGTGAGGTGGTTGAAATGAACCCCAGCTGGGTAGATTGTAGGATTAAATGCGCTCTCTCATTTCAGTTATATCAAAGTGTTTGCAACTTTTTTTCTATCTTCCGGAAAAGTCTGTGATTTAAAAAAACTTTCAGAGGAAATATAACTGTGACACCTATGTCTCAAATTATGAAGTTTATTTCTTTATTCAATAGTTACAATTTCCACCTCTTTTGGAAGATTGTAGGGGCACATAATCCTTCTGACCACCCCAAAACTCCCTTGGTTCTGTGCCTATGCATGTGAACCTCAGGTATGTTCTGGCTCCATATGGGTGAGAGATAGCTTGTTCCTGTTCTCTCACTTCAGGTACAGCCCTTTGAGATCTGTGAATGAAGCCTCTGGGTTATGCCCTTTCTTAGTTTGCTATACCATGTCATAGACTGCTATGACAAATATCACTTACTGGTAAGCTTAAACAACAAGCATTTATAAGGTCATGGTTTCAGAGGCTAGAAGTCCAAAGTCAAGGCCTCAGCAAGTCCATGTTTTCTCCCAAAGTCTCCCACATTCTGGTACTAGCTTGCAGCATTCTCTTGGGTCTCTAGGCTTGCATGTCTCCCTCCCATTACATGGTGATCTTTCTCTCCTTTTGCCTACTCTTCTCTTTTCTGCTGCCTTTGGCTTTTTCTTACGTGGCCTTCTCTGATTCCCTGTGTTTGAATTTCTTCTGCTTAGAAAGGACTCTAGTAATGTGGATTAAGTCCCACCCTGGTGCAATTGAGCCACACCCTAAATAAAAATAACATGTTCAAAAGGTCCTATTTATAAATGGGCTTACACCTGCAGAAATGCAGATTAAGAGTGTGTCTTTTTTTTTTATAGTAAACGGGCATAAAATTTATCGAGAACACATGTAACAGGACATGAGGGCACTCTCACAAACACAGAGGTGAGGGAGGCAAGAGGCCAAGAACATGTCTTTTGAGGAAGACATAATTCAATCTACCATGGTTCCTCTAGGTTTTAAGGCCCTCTCTAACTCTTAGCACAGGGTGATCACCTCACAGGAGACTGGTGTCTAGAAAACCCGATTCTAGAGCTGAATTTATCAGAAATTTGTGATATTGGGCATGACTTTTCTCAATTACCTGCCTCAGGCTTCTCTTCTGGAGAATACCAAGATTGCATCTGTTGAGATGATCATATGGTTTTTCTCCTTTTGTCAGTTGATGTGAATTGCATTGATTGGTGTTTGAATGTTGAACTAGCCTTGCATTCCCAGGATAAATCCCACTTGGAATTATCCTTTTTATATATTGTTGGATTTGGTTTGCTAGTATTTTGCTAATGATATTTGAGTCTATGTTCATGAAAGATGTTGGTCTGTAGATCTATTTGCTTGCTATGTCTTTGATTTTGGTATCTGGGTAATCTCAGAAAACTGAGTTGGACAGTGTTTCCACCTCTTCTATATTCTGGAAGAGGTTATATAGAATGTGTTTTATTTCTTCCTTTGATGTTTGATAGAATTTTCTACTAGACTCCATAATTTGGAAGATTTTTTATATTCAAAACAGCCAAGAATGACTGCCAGTCCTTCCTGGATGACTGATGGTCCTTCTTGGATGACTGATGATCCTTCCTGGATGACTGATGATCTTTCCTGGATGACTAATGGTCCTTCTTGGAGGAGTCTTAAAGGGGGTGACTGACCTCAGGCCCTGTCAGTGCTTCCTCTGAATGGAGGAATAGGGTAAGCCCTTCTTTCTCCAAACCACACATGAAGGGCTCCTCCCCTCTGACCACTTCCGGTATTCTCTCTCCAACTTCCAGTTCACAGCTTTCCTAGAATGAATTTGAGTCTCTGGTAGGAAGCATGGCATAATAGAAAGAGCTTGAGCTTTGGAGTCAACAAGAGATGACCTCCTATATTTGGCCCTGTGCTCACCACGCATGTGACCTTGGGCTCACATCACCTAGCTCTCAGAGCCTCTCTTCCTTCAACCTTGACGGGGTATGATATATTGTAGATCACTAGGGTGTCGTGAGGACTGAATGAAACATACTTACACAATGTTTGGCATAGTAAGTTTTCAATGAATTCTAGCACTCTTCCCAAGGAAATAGAGACACCCATTTTATACAGACCATGGGGCCTACATGGGAAAAAAGCTTCTTGGCCTGCCTCTGAATCTAGGATCTGGGATGGAGATTTCTGAAGAGTCAGAAATAAAAAGATAGAGCACATGGTTGTTGTTATTGTTTTTTATTATGTTGTTCTTTTTTCCATCTGTTTGATACAATGACTGAATTTACCTTGAAAAAACCACACTACAAACTGATTAGTAGATTAGACAACTTGTTATAATGATCCAATTCGACTCCCTCTTTTGTGGTATGGAGAATGCCCTGCTCACCTACTAAAACTTCAGAGTGTTGCTTCCTAATGGGTACTGGAGAACAGGTAGCTATTCAAATTCAAGCTAGAGCCTAGAAGGATGGTTCCTTTTGATTAAAAAAAGTCATGAGTCAGCTGCTTAGGGAATTACCTCGCTGATGATATTAGTACTAGAAGCAATTCCATCAGTCTGGGAAGCACATTTTCAGGAGGCAAGATTGGCAGGGCAGAAAGGACAGAATATTAATGAAGCTGTCATAGGGATGATAGTGTGTTTCAGTTCTGGGCAGCAGAGGGGGCTGTTGCCTCCTTATCGTGAAATAGTGATTTGGCAAGCAGGGGACCTTCCCCAAGTTTGGGAAAGGAAACTTGGCTTTTTCTGGTTGGCTGTTGTGGAGTTCCATGATTTACCTAGGAGAATTGTATTTGGCTGGCTCCTAGAATTTAAAAGGAAGATCCAGAAGGGCAAAAGGATGGTTAGTTGCAATAATAGCTAACATGGTATAAAACTTGCTATGGTCCAGAGACTGAAATATGTTGATATATGTTAACACAGTAAATTTTTAGAACAGTTGTACAAGGTAGATAATAATATATGTATATATATATATATTATATAATAATATTACTATGCCCTTTTGGAGATGGGAAAACTGAAGCACAGTGTGGTTAAGTGATTTGAACCTAGGTTGCCAGGTTCCAAAGTCCTTACCCTTAAGCAGTAATAACATCTCAGATGTGTATTTTTGATCTCAATTGATCTTCTAAACTGTTCCATGAGTTTATAAATAAATAAAATACACTTATTACCATTATTTTATGTGAGAATTTCAAATTGAGAGAGAGAGGGAGGGGGTGAGGGAGGAAGGGAGGGAGAGACAGACAGAGAGAGAGAGAGAGAGAGAGAGAGAGAATGAGAATGAATAAAGCAATTAATAAAGCAATTTTGGGCCCTGAATGCTCCCAGGTAATTTCTAAAGATACTGCTACTGCTAGTAGTCTGCTTCATATAATTGGCCAAAAACACAGAAAATGTCAGAGAGCAGGGCTCTGTCTCAACCTTCTGATTCCACAGCAGTGTTTTTCACTATTCACTCTTTTATGATACCACCTTCCTTTGTGCCAGGCACTGTGAGAGTCTGAGGAGTCAAGAGCTTTGGAAGCCTGTTCACTGAGCTGCAGGTGAGGGAGCTACACCTACCTCTCCCCTATTTGAGATTCTTAGCCACTAAACCAGGAAGTTTGGGTCACAATTTTAGCTCTCTCTCCTGGTGGCCTGGTGATGTTGGGGTTCTCTAATCAGTCTGGGGTTGTGAGCTTTCAGTACACAGGATTGAAGGACAGAAAAAACAGAGAGACCTCTTTTACCACTGACTGGGAGAGGGGGAAGGCAAATTCCTACCCATCAGAGTTTTACTTTCAGTAAAAAACAGGTATTTGGAAGAGACCTTCTCAAAGGTTTTTTCTGAGGCTAACATTCTGTGAAGTTAGGAATTTAGGTTAGGCCTCAAGTCTATTTTTAAATCCTGATCTGATTGTTTGGGACTTTCATCCAAAGGAATGACTCTAATGCAAAGGTTTCTAACCTTGGCACTGTCGATATTTTGGGCTGGATAACTCTTTATTGTGGGGGACTTTTCTGGGCATTGTAGGATGTTTAGTAGCACTCCTGGTCTCCACCCACTAGATGCCAGCAGCACCCTCCTCACCCTCTGAAGTTCTACTCTCTGTTGGTGGGAATGCATGCACTGGGGTGGGCCAGGGGGCAGTGGTTTGGGTTGATGATGATGATGGTGATGATAATGATAATAATAATAACTTTTAAAAAATCTGGCTCCTATGTCCCAGGTCCTGTTTAGAACTTTGTGTATTCTCATTTCATCTTCACAACCATCCTATGATTAGTATTATTAAGACTCGTCTCATTTTATAGAGGAGGAAACTAAGCCGCAGAAAGATTAAGTCACTTGATCAAGGCCACGGCAGTTAAAGGATTTGTCCTTGTCATCCAGATAATAAGTTGGGGATCTAGAATATGAGCCCAAGTTTCCTAACTCATAATCCATTACTTTTTATAAGAAATGACTCTGTACTCTGATACTATTGAAAGATTGCTCTCTTCCTCTGTCCAGCTCTATAACATTGCAAAGACTTGAAAATGGATTGCCTTTACTTAACAAGGCACTCTTCTAGTAAACTTTGATATAGTTACTGAAAGAAACAAAATCGCAATTCTACTGGTCAACGTACTTCTCATTAAAAAAACGCAATTCCCTTTCAGATCTCTCTAGTATTATGGAAAAGAGCCTTAATTTTAGAATTAATTCTAACTTTCTTATTTACAAATTATGTGAATTTAGACAAATTTTTAAGCTTCTCTGACCCTCAGTTTCCTCATCTTTCAGATGCACATGATCACATCTATCTATTTGGTTGTTGCCATGATCAAATAAGGTGATTCAATGAGCCTAGAAGGAAGTCCGAGCACATAGCAGGAGCTCAGTGATTGTGAGTTTTCTCATTATTTCTTCTATCCATACGTACTTTTTAAATCTACTTTCAGATCACTAAAACTGTCTCCTAAACACAGTAACTAATATCAGTGAAAACTAATCTTTATCATTAGTTCACAATCCATATGGGAGAAAGTCATTTCTACTTAAATCAGAACTAATCAACAGGGTCTCAAGACCTAGTTCAGTCTTGCCATGAGTTTGTGGGAACAGATGGAAAATGGGCTGGGCAGATGGGAAAACTCCATTTCCAACAGGAATTATTTATTTGTAAAGTTGGAAACACTTTGAAAGAATATTTTGAATTAGGAGGATGAAATATTGTAAGATTCACCACCAGGCCATGAAATTAACTAATGCACTGCAACTATCAGCGTCACTGTGAGGCAGGGAGTAGGAATAATAATGGGGCTTTTAAAAAATGGTCCCAACACATAAATTATTTACCCGCGTGTATGTCAGCGTCAATGGCTCCCTTGAAGCTGTTATGCTGATGGCATCATCCCTCATGTCCTTCCTAAGAGAGGCTGTTCTCATTGTAAATTCCTTTGTCTTTGTGATCAGGTTATTACAGAACATGAGGATTATAAAATATATTGATACCATTTTATGAAACCTCTATAGTGTTAGGCACTGTGTGTGGTGTAGCTGTACCTTATATCTAGCGCTTAGTGTGATCATGCAAAGTAGATACTTTTAAACCTACTTTCCAGATGAAGAACCTGAAATTTGGCAACATTAAATGACTTACTGAAGTCACGCAAATAGTATGTGTATTAGTCAGAGTCCTCCAGAGAAACAGAAGGGACAGGGAATATATATGTAATATGCAAAGAGATTTATTATAGAAATTGGCCCATATGGCCATGGGGGTGGCAAGTCTAAATTCTGTAGGGCAGGCCACAAGCTGAAAACTCTGATAACGGTGAATTCCCCAGAGGAAGGTGGATGGTTGAAGTAGAGACAGAAATCCTTCTTTAAGCCTCCTGAAATCCTCATTTCTGGCTTTTTAAAAATTTATTTATTATTTAATTATTTTGATTTTTAAATTTTTAATTTTCTTCAGTTTTACCTTTTAAGATGATTGGATGAGGAGACTCTGCACATTGCGGAGGGCAATCTCTTTTGTTGATTGTAGATGTGATCAGTTGTATGTAACCAACTGATTATAGATAGCAAATCAATCTATGGCATACCCTCATAGTAATAACCAGGCCAGTGCTTGCTTGACCAAACAACTGGACAGCATAACTTAACCAAGTTGACGCATGATAGTATGTAACAGCATTTTACCTATCTTTAGTCTCGCTTCTTGGAGCTGTTTCCCCAAATAGCCCCAAAGAAATCAAAATACAACTGGATCACATCACTCACCAACATTAGTTCCCCTTTGCCCTTTCTATGGAGTCTAGGGTCTTAGCAGGGCATCAAGGTCCTTCAAGAGCTTACTTTGTCCAGCCTCTCCTCCTGCCACTTTTCCTGGGCATGTGATTCAGGTGTATAAAAAATAATCAGCACCCAATTTGTATCTCAAGGGCTTGTTTTTCTTACTTAGTCTACTTTGAATACTCATCCCTGTACCTACCCACCCCCCACATATAACCCTCTCCACCCCTATCCTTGTCTTGGCCAATTACTTCTCCTCTGCCAATTTATTGACTCAGTAATAAATACTCTAGGAAGTCTTTGATAATAACACACTCCCATTACTGAACTGAACCATGTGCCCCTCTGTTGTGTCCAAGCACTCCTGGCTTGTCTCACCCATTGCACTTACACATTGTTGGAACCAACAGCTTTCATTCCTGCCTTCACTAACAGATTTTGAGTTCCACCTTACTCATTTCTGAATCCCTGATTCCCAACACAGTACCAAGCACAGTGAGGTGTCTGTAAATATGTATTGAGCTGATGAGTGAAAGAATTAATCGATGGATGATAAGAATAACTAATGCTTCCTGCTAAAGCATCTGTGTGGTATATGTCTGCAGTATTTGTTGTGTCCTCAGATCAACAAACAACCAACCTATCCATATAAGTTTCTAGTGCTCTATCAGTCTCCAAAAAAAGGCTGAGGGAAACCATGGTATTGGGTGACTGGTATTCTCAAGTGAGTGGGAATAAGCTGAGAAGAGAGGTAAATGGAAATGGACATGCATTTTCTGACCTTTGAAGTACCAGAGAAAGAAGCTACCAATAGATTAATTTCAATATGTCAGTATTGGGTGGAAGTCCAAGTTAGCAAGTGATATTTGTGCAACAGTATTATCTAGAAATCCAGACATATTTTGGAGAATCCATACAAACTGTTCACTGAGGCCTGACACATAGTAGGTGTTCAGCAAATACTTGTTGGATAAAAATGAGAGACATATCCAGGGCAGGGCTGAGCTCCTTCTTTCCTTCCCCAGACACAAGAGACCCAGGGTAATTAGAAGCCCTAGAAAGAAGCTGCACCCATTACTAGCCCCTGCAGACAGCCCAGGGTAGAGTCATCATAAGCTTTGGAGCTGGACAGACCTGTATTTGAATCATGACTCTACCACTCTTTTGCTGAGCCTCTGAGCTTCAGCTTCTTTATTCATAAAGTGGAAATAATTCCCATCTCCAAGGGCCGTCATGAGTTTTAGGTGAGATCACAGAACCTCGCCTGCAGTATGTGCTCAATATTGAGTTTCCATCCCCTTCTCTTGGGTGCAATGAACCTTGGTATGAAGCAGTAGGAAACCAATTTCAAGGTGCATTGGTGTGTGGGAACAAATTTCTTTGAATCCTGCCAGTCTGGCTCTTGGAATGAAACAGTCCTGCTGCTGGCAGCTGGATAATAGCCCAGGATGGAGTGCAACTAGGCAGGTTTGGCAAGGAATGGCCACTAAGAACTGCACAGAGGGAAGGCAGGCTCTCATCTCTGTCTTTGACTCCTCCTGTGCCTTTAGTAAAATCAGAAGTTCTCAGAGTCTCAGCATTTTCATCTTCAAAATAGTCACTATTCTTCTCTAATTACATCTGTCTTTCCTTACCATTCTCTGGTCTGTTCTTAGCATTTTTTCCCTTGGAATAGAGGGTGTACATGGAGACATACTCTGGACAATGCACAATCTTCCACAGTTTACTCAGTCAGAAATCAATCCCTCCAGAGAGGAAAAATAATGAGCTTCAAATACTCCTTCCAGGGGCAGAATGCAGACTGGATCTCAGGATCCCACTGTGCCCTGGACTTTGTACTAGTTCTGGCTGAGTAATAGCTGGGGCCCAGTTACACAGAGCCTTATGGATCTCATGTCAACCGAGGAAGGTAGTGATTTAATAATAAGTGATTGCAATTGCAAATGTGATGATGGATACAAAAGAGCAGAGGAAAATAACATGGTCTAGGGGTAGAGGTGCCTTCCTTCTCCCTTTCTGCCTTTGGGAAAAGAAGGCTAAGCTCAGAGAAGCTCTTTGACCTTTCATAATCTAAATATTCTGTTATTCATAGAGTCCTATACTTGGAAGGGACCCCTCACCTTTCCCATCACTCACAGAATTTCATCCATCTTTAGTGCTTCTTAGGGAGAATAGGAAGGCCAATTCACTGGTCATCAGTTCTGTTTGTTAATATGTCTTTTCTTTGGTTGAGCCTAAATCTATCTCCCTATCATTCCCTTCATTCCTCTTCCAATTCCTGGTACCAAAGAGGAGCAAAATATGACTCCTATCTACCTTTCTGTTCCTTCACTCTCTCCCCCAAATGCTGAGTTTAATGGCAGGTGGTTTCATGGTTGAGTAGAGTAAGAAGTGTTGTTAATCATGGTCAGCCTTAGAGGAAATAGTCTGAAGATGAGATGCTTAATAGGGGTAGGCTGTTTTTTTTTTTCAAGGGAGCACAAATATGAAATTAAAAATGCATGGTATAAATCTAAAAAAGGAATCCAGCAGTTAAAAGTGAGTGAAAAGGGTATTGCAGGAAGAGAAAATTGCATGGGCAAGCGTAAAGGACCCAAACATGCATGATATCTTTAGGAAGCAGAGAGTGGTCTACAGCAGCTGAAAAAAAGACAGAGAAATAGTGGCAAATGAGGCAACAGAGCCTAGTAAGGCAAAAGAAAGAAGTGAAACATTTACTTCTAGTAAGAGATTGGCCAGGCTACAGTTTGGTCTTCATTTACTGAATAAAGGGCAGTTGTGTATTTAGTAGCAGTTTTGTGACACCTTAATTTAATCATCTTTAATTCCTCCTATAGGCCAGGTCTTGGACATGGTCCTGATACTTTGGCAACACAGGATGCAGCACATTATATATGTTTTTTATATATTTGCTGAAAAAATGAATGTGGACGGTGTCTTGGGAGACTTACGGTGTTGTAATGTCACTTAGGACAGCATTTTCTAAAGTGTCTTGTATAGTTCTGAGCCATGTTAAAATTTTATTTGAAAATAAAAAGTATGGTGGTCAAATGCATTTGGATTAAACAAGGATAAGAGGATTTTTTAGAATTGAATTAGGTGTTGAGCTTTACCAAGGAGGAAGGGATATAGCTTATGTTCAAACTTACTTGAACATGAAACACCTGCCTGATAGAGGATCACCTGTACTTAATGTTTCCAAGAACATGCTCTAAGAAACAAAGACCCAGAGGTATCTAAAAGTAAATAAAGAGGCAGAATTACTTTAGTCATTAAGAGCATGGTGGAAGAATAAAGAGGTAGTGGAGAAAGAACAATCTCTTAAAATATCTGTCCAACAAAGAAAATGTATTACTTAACTTAACATCCCACTAGTGAGACTAGTAAAAAATTACGTCTACATCCAAAGAGGTATAGTCCCTGCTAAATTTTCCATCTTAAATCCCACACTATGGAAGAGGGAGCACACATTTTGAAGGAAAGTCAGGTATCTCTGCCATAATGTCTCAAAGTAAGCCTCCAGGACTGAGCTGAAGAAAGAAAACCAGAAATATCTGGATATATGGTTTTAAACTGTAGAGTAGTGAGAGCTCTTGCTGGAATTATGCCCTTTTACCTCTTACCTCCTAGGGTACATCAATAAGCTGAGGTCAAGTTATACTATGGTAATAAACAATCCTAAATTGTTAGTGGCTTAATTTTTGTTCCTGTTTAAAGATTTATTTTTGTTATATGTCTATGGTAAGCTGTCTTCTATACTGCTTCACATTGTTTTCATTCTAGGTCCTAGACTGCTACCAGAGACATTGCAGGCTTGTTGTGGAGGAAAACCAAAATATGGAAGAACCACGCAATATACTTTGAAGCTACTGGTAGGAGTAATATGTTATTTCTACTGAATTTTATTGACCAAAGTAAGTGACTGGGTTCAACAGGGAGGGGTTGACAATTCTCATAATGCTTGATGAATGGTAAGTCATGGGCCAAGCCTGACATCAACAAGGTTGGGAAATATCATCCCTTAGGGAGAGGAAATAAGTTGTGAATACTAATTATTTTGAATAACAATGCAATATACCACACAGGGGGCCCGGAATTTCTACCACTTGGGGTTAGGATATAGAAAGTTCCTGTGAAGTTGTGCAGCAATTTCAGAATTTCACACTTCCAATTATTGATGATCACTAATTATTAAATGAAGAATGTGAATTTCCAGTCTGGTGAATATCAAAGATAAAAGTCCCACTCACCTGGGGACACTCTCAGCACTCCTGGAGTCTTGTATTCAGTATTCTCTAGGGGCAACACCAATGATCAGGAAAAGATCCCAAGTCCTGGCTCATGGAAGGTAGAGGAACAGTACATACAACCTAGAGTATGTTGGGGTGTGGATATTAGGGGTAGAGGATGGTAAATCTTAAAAAACCTGTTAGGTAGAATAGAGATTGGAGGTGACTTGCACATGCTCTTTTCTTTTCCTGGAAATATTATCCTCACTTTTCATCTGGCAAAATCCAACTCTTCACTCAGGGTTCAACACAAGTGTCTTCTCCTCTAGGAATCTCTCACTGATCTACTGAACTAGAGATAGTCATTCCTTCTGTTGCGCCCTCATTACTTTTAGGATAAATCTGTGAAAGACCATAACACACACACACACATACACTATTATTCATTTATTTTCTTAAATGTCTGTTATCACACTAACCACCCTTCAACTCCTTCCCAAACTTGAGTCAGTTCTCGAGTAGAGAAACAAGGTTTTCTTCTTTTTATCCTTGATGTCTAGATGGGCCAGGCATAAGGCTAGTGTAGTTGTTGCAATGATTGATCAAACTTCACATTCTTTCTGGTCATAAAGCAAGGTATATAAAATATATTAAAAGGGTCAGATTTTAGAAGTGCAAGTTGGAGCTGTCTAGGGAGGAAAAGATGACACGTAGTAAGAATCCAACCCCAGAAGATATTCAAGCATAGGAAGGCAGAAGGAAACTCTGCTTAAGACTGGTTCTACCAGAATTTGGGGAAATAGCTTTGCTTGTTGAAATCTTTCAAGTATTGGCCTATCAGTATTTTGGAGGTTTGGTGACACAACTGTGTGGATATCTCCCTCATATAACTATAGAGGTGGGGTGTAAGAAATTGGGTTGTGTGCTTTGAGCAAGGGCTTGGTACAGAGTGCCAATTGCTCTCCACTAGACAAGTCTTTATTGGCCTTTGTCAGAGCTCAGTCTGCTTGTGCATTTGTTTGGAATTCATTCCCCACAGCACCATCTGTTCTTGATTGTTCTACCATCTGACCATTTACCCTCTGTCAATCACCCCTCCTCTGAGCATCTACCACAACCACTGGAAACCTGCCCATTGGCCAACCTGGATAAACTGAGTCTGAGGAGTGAATGGACAGGTGAGAGAGGAGCAGCAGGGAGAACTTCCAATGCACTGGCATTCAGGGCCAAGATTTGTTTGGGGAGGCTCTACCAAGCTTTCACACAGAACCTGGGGAGAAAGCATTTGGCCAAGCCAGAGCCATATTGTACCCCAGGCAGTCTGATGGCTTCACAAATAATATTGATGCCTTTTGTTTGGAAACTCTTTGTGGAGGCTTCCCATTTCCCAACAAGCCACGCTAAATGTTGGGCCTCCCCCAAGCCACTTTGCCTTTTGCACAAAATCCGTGGCCAACTGTGCAGGCAGATGAGGTCCCCTGAATACTAATGAAGCAACGACTGGCATTCCTGAGGCTCCCCCTCTCTGGGAACCCTGCCTTTGTTGCTAAGGAGCATTGGAACTGTAGCTGAAAGGCTCTTACAAGAAGGGGGAGTGAGGAAAGGCAAAGAAGAAAGGCGAGCATTTGTTTTCAGAGCTTCACAGTTCTCTGGCCAGCTCCAAAGCTGTCCAATTTCTGATCCCAATTAGAATATCAAATCCTGTTATTGTTTCTCTTAATGATCTTGGGAAATTCCTCTAAAGAGTCAGCGAGCACTTAGCAAACTCTTTGGAGGGCGCCATCTCTATAGTTGTGCTTCTGGTTGTGTGAACACACATGCCAAAGAGGCCTGAAAACATCCTTTATCCTAGTCACCAGAAGGCTGTGATGAAGCGGGGAGAGCTAGAAGAGGGCAAAAAGCTGCTGGGTTTTCACAGTGCTCATGTAGGGGCTCCATTCAACAGCCTTTTAACAGGTGCTCACTCAGTGGTGAATCTGGGCTCTGTGCTGGGAATAAAGATGAGGAAGACATTGGCCTTGGCTTGGAGTTATCGCCATACTAGCTGGGGAGATAAACCATACATACTAAAGAGAATTCTGCAGGCTATTGTCTCTAACTGTGACCTACACAGCACGGCTGAACTATGGAGTTGTGTAGGTAGGGCTGGGTTTTAACCCTGACTCAGTTACTTTCTAGCTGTAAGTCCTTAGGCAAGTACATCTGCCACCCTGAGGCTCAGTTTCTCATCTGTACAATGGGGATAGTAATGACAACCTCGTCATTGTGAGGAGCAAGTGCAGGTGAGAAAATAAGGAATAAGAATGTAAAAGACTGCAGTTAATGGCCCAACTACTGGCAGGGAAGGTGTGTGTACCTGGAAAAGGACTTAAAGATTTGTCCCACTGAATGGGGTAAAATGACATATTGTATGAGAATAAGATGGCAAACTAGCTTCCCCTCATGGACCATGTACATGTGCCAGGCACAGTACTGGGTGATTTATATGCATTATCTCCATGGAGTAGGTAGTGTTATTTTCAGGCTTAAAAAGGTTAAGTGATTTGCTCAGGGTAGCACACTGAGAAGTTGCCTGCCTGGCTGGTGACCCAGCCTCTGATTATGCTTTCAGTGCTTTTACCCTCTTGTAGATCTGGGGCTTTCGGAAAGTTGGGGCAGTATAAATTCACACCAAGCTTCTCCAAGGGGTACTGGAGGTTAGCCAGACCACTGCAAACAGGCCTTCATTTAGAAAGGTTCTAGAAAAGATCTGGTCAAGACCACAGACACCATGCATTGTCCACCCAATGTTTATTGGAAGTACACAATGATACAAGCCATAGGGAGCAAAGGATACACCCCTGACTTGAGAGAAAAGATAGAAGGATGTTACAGAGGATTTCCAATAAACAAACCATGGAGAATTGCCAGTATAAAGTTCATAATGGTATTCCAAAGCATAGATTCTAATGACTTCATGACATTGCCCTATTTATGCCCATCCAAGAGTTTGCCTCATGTCCAGGTCTCACTTAACAACTGCTGTAACAGTGTCACCTTGAAATCAAAGCTTTTCTCTATGACTTAAGTTGAATTGTGGTTCTTTTAACATTTACTCAGAGAAAAAAACTGATGAAAATTTACTTCAGAAATGTGTTAGTTTTGCAAATGAATGCGCACACACACACACACACACACACACACAGAGTGACATCTTGGGGAAAGTAGTGGAGAATTCCAGGCAGGACATGTTGCAGGCAGGGCATAATCCAAGGGCAATTCTCACTTTGCTCTAGAAGAACATACATCTCAGAACTTGTTATTTACTGTAGTAAAAACCTGACTTCCTTATGCTATTTTCAAAAAATTTTGAAGCTTCCTAAATGTTGAGTAGCTGTAGAAGTGACATAAGAAAGATGGCATTTCTACTATATGTGAAGAACTGTCCAAATGACATAGCTTTCAGTGTTTATAACAATCCTGTGAAATAGGTATGATTGCTCCTGTTTTAGAAATGAAGAAACTGAAGCTTAGGGAGAGTAAGCAATTTGCCAAGGTTATCCTTACTAAGTGTCAGAGCTGGATTTTGGCTGCTTTTTAAAGCCTGTGCCTTTTCTTTTCTCTGTGGAAGTATGAGCATGTGGGTGGATTTAGATCCGGTCATGGTTACTCCACTTAAAGAAGTATTCACTCAGCCAACACTATCTGAGTACAGGTTATATACCATCTCTAGAGACACCTTTCATGTTTTATTCTATATAGATGGTGACCCCTTGAGTTGTGTAACTTGGTGGGTACTGAAGCAACCTAGTGGAGACTAAACTAGATGTTGGATATAAAGAAATAGGCAAGGTAAACTCATTGCCCTTCAGGACCTCAACATTTATTATAAGAACCCCAACTTCCTATCCAGAGTCTCCCTTTATCCCAACTCACTGGCAGAGATGTGGGGTCCACCAGAGCCTTCTTAGGTTTCATATCCAATTCACTAGTGCTTTCCAGGAGGCCCTATCCCTCTTGCCATTTGTTAACTGGTACAGCCCAACATCTTTCTTACCCTTTACTTCTCCAAGCCTCTGTTACCTCATCTGTAAAATGGAGCTGTAAAACCTGCCTTATGGAGATGTTGGGGCTGAATGAAACAAAATACGTCACGTTCCTAGAAGATTATAGTTGCATAATGCATATTAAATTGCATGATCTATTATTCTAGTTTTCTTCACTCGGGATTTTGATAGCATGGAAAAGCCCTGTCTGTTTGCTTATGCTTCTGACCTGCAATGCAGCTAACATGTCCAAGGTTCTAGGATGGTGGGGAAGTGGTCAGTCTGCCACAAGAGGCACTTTTCAGGGTAGCTCAAGCATTTTATAACCACCTTTAGAGATAACGTATTTCAATGGATCCTAACTGCTCTTTTCTTAAGGTTTTATTTGTAAGATTTCATAAGGCATCTGCCTATATAAAACAAAAGTGGCTGCTCAAAGATTTGCTGTTTGATTTTTCCCTTGATTTAACTTCTTGCAATTTCCCACACTGATTTGAAAATCAGTGTACAGGTCACCTGGTGTTAGTGATGGTACTGGGACCACCTATGTCTCTGAAACCCCAGGCCAGTGTTCCTCCAGTGAGCTCATGCAACCCATGTGTTGTGACGGGTAAGTGTGTGTTGTGTGGGGTGTGCAAAGTTGGGGAGGATGTTAAGGTCAGCAGAACTATGGGTGCTGGTGGGATGTTTCACCTGGTCTTCCTGCCCAAAGGGAGCAAAGAGGATGTTACTTATTCCAAGAATCCTTAAAACTCCTATCCAGTACTCAGACAACATCCCTGGAGACAGTGTAATGCAGTCTAGTTTTATACAGGAGAAAACACTGGATTTGTTTAGAAAACTTCACTTGGAATTTTGTTTTTACTACTTTGTATTAAGGTAATATAGGTTAATATTATTATTTCCCTTTTAGTGCGGCAATCCCTCCTAGAATGGTGGCTAGGAAAAGTACTGACTAACCCGAATATGATGTATTTAGGCCTGCTACATACCAGGCACTATATAGAGTTGACAACATCTAACACTTTCCACTATTTGGAGTTACTGGGTTTGCAGAAATACTGTGTCATCAGCAATGTAGAAAAAAATCATGTAATGGTAATAATAACAGTAATCAACCTTATTAGAGCAGAGAAGGATTGGAAGTAATTGTGTTCTTGCCACATCAGAAGAGAAAACTTAGTTCTCCCCGATCGCTTTGAAGTCTCATAAATGAGCATCACGTGCAACGATACTGCATCACCCTCATCTCTAACAATGCCTCCAACACTGCACTGGGGCTGGGGAGAAACACGTGTCTGGGTAAAAGGGGAGTTAGGGAAACATCTGTTCTCACAATATGGGCTTGTTATTATAGCTCCTTTAAGTACCGCAGTGCTGGTTCCAGGAGCATATTTTCTCCCGAACGGAATCTCCGCAAGGCCTGGTCAATTTTCCGAGGGCTCAGAGACAGGTTGTAAATGAGATTGTAGTTGTGAATGAGGCGTCTGGCTCGTTCCTTCTCCAGGACTCCTATGATTGGGTTGGGTGGGTGAAAGGTTTTTTTTAAAAGAGAAAGAAGAAAATAAAAGCAAAATACGTATTAGCTTGAGTGGCTTCCAGGCTAACATTAAAACGCTAATATTTCAAAAAATTAAGCTTGTTAAAAATCAAGTGACACCCTAAAAAAAGCACAGTCCTAGATTATGTGTTATAGATTTCAGGAGGATTTGGGGATAATTTGAGAGAGAGCAGAGATGGAGTCCAATAAAATCTAAATAAATCTAATAAATTTGAAAGCAATTTAAGCGTATTCTCTTTAGCCATAAAGTTTTAAAAGGCCTGTTTTTGAAACAAAAGGGGCACATGCAATAAACAATTCCTAATTGTTCTAGTTTATTTTCATCTTGTTGAAGTGTCCAAACATGTTCCTAACTGCAGGATTCAAACAACTCATTTTTATACATATCTTGAAATTTATTTCTGGTGACTTTCTCATAGGTAAATCACCTAATTTTTTGTGGCTCAGAGTCTGAATCTGTGTAACAGAGATGGTGTTGCTTGTCATCACAAAATATCCTTAGGTACCCACACATTATACATACCAATACCAATATGCTTTAGAACATTACCTTTTTACTACATTAAGTCTAGGTAGATTGTCATGGTTGGAGAGAGGAGTTTAAATGTAGAGCATGGCATCAGCAAAGACTAAAAACTCATTCATAAGCACTTAATTGTGGACTTATGTATGTCAAATACTGTGGTTGGGAGGATATAGAGGATATAGAGAAATGGTCTGTTACTCCAGGAAGCTCCCCAGCCATTTCCTTCCTTTCTCTTCCCTTTCCCTTTCCCGTCCCTCCCTTTCCATTTTGAATATCATACCACCATGCCATGCCACTCTCCTTTCTCCTCCCCTCCCCTCCTCTCCTTTTTTCCTCCCTTTTTCTTCCCACCATTCCATTCTACTCCACTCCACTTTCCCCCACCCCATCTCACCTTACTCCACCCCACCCCACTCCACCCATTCCATTCCAGCTTGTTTATTGTCTCTCTCCTACTAGAATGTAAGTCCTTTCTTCCATATAAATCTCTATCTTTTGAGTTGGTCAAATGCATCTTTCATGTTCTCTGGATTGGGTGACAGCTCTAAGTCCTATCTGGGTTTGCTCCCTCTGGACTTTTCCCATACTCTGCCTCTGGAAATGTTAGTCATGAGCTTTGTATTAAAGCTCATTTAAGACCTTGGGGAATTTACTTTAACTTTTTAAGTTTAACTTTTTGAACCACAGTTTACTCAACTGAGAAATAGGGACAAATAAAATGTGTGAAAATGAATAAAATAATAAATATTTAGCAGAGTACTAGTACTAGTAAGCACTCATAATGCTAAGTAATATTATTAAAGCATCTGTAATAATTATTTCATCAACGTTATTTAAAATACCTTTTTATACTTATTAAATATATTTAGTTTATATTTCTTTTTTTTTTTTTTAATTTGCATATGGGCAGGAGGCACCAGGGATCGAACTCCAGACCTCCAGCACCGAAGGTCGGAGCTCTTCCTGCTGAGCCACGGCAGCCGCCCTTTAGTTTATATTTCAATTAAAATTAAAAGCAATGTTAAGAATACATCTAGAAATCACCATTTGAATATATTTTGAACTCTCTTCTAAGCGTTATCATTAGTAGATCCTTTCTAGTGTCAAACATAAGTCCATTGACCTAAATTTATGTCTGTTCAATTTACTGTTATTAAAGGATGCCCAGAACAGCTGCATAAAATAACCCTTACAATCCATTTAGTGTTGTAAAACCTGTCCTTCCCCACCAAAAGTAAAATTAAAACAATGATAAAAGGAACATCTTTAACATCCACTCGATTTTTAGTCTACAAAGAACTTTCAAATCTTTTATACCATTTGATCCTTTCTCAAATATTGGAAGTATATTTTATTATTATCAATATTATTTTCTAGATGAGGAAATAGGTTTGGAGAATACAAATGGCTGACCTTTAGGACTCAGCAATTGGTGGAGTCTGAACTTGCATTTACTTTTTCTGATTTAGAAACACACCATAAAACAAATAAACAAAACCTCATGCTCTTTCTAATAGGTCATGAGAGCTTGGTGTGTTGAGAGGCCAAACAGAACTGGATTTGGATTACTGCTCAACCTTCTCCTGGCTATTACTTTACCACTTTGAGCTTGATTTTCTCCTCTGTGAATAAGAATATGAATCTCTTCAACAAATGGTTGATGTGTAGTGCATGTGAAGTCCAGAGCCCATGTGGAGAAGGTCCTTTAGGAGTCGTACTGCATTCTGTCTCCTCGAACTCTAAAATATTTCCTATCTAGTCTTTAGTCTACTAGGCAAATTACAAATCCACCATTAACCCAAATATTTATCCTAACCATCTTTCTTTAGAAAATATGACCAGTTATTCATAGCTATTCCTTATTCCTTCTCTTCAAGGGTATTTTCTTGACAACTCCCATTAGAGAATATGCATTAGAGAATAGGTTCCCAGAAACACGGATTTGATGATGGATGACCTGCCTTCACTCTGGATGAAGAATACCCTGGCCTAAATATTTCTTCACACATAATAAAGAACAATGATTCATCAGTGGGCAAAGTAGGTACCATTGCTCAGCATCTAGAATGAGGCCATGGTGGCTGCTAAATAAATACTGTGGTTCATAAACCAACAAAATGACCTCAGTTAATCCTTTTTCTCGTTAAGGACAGTTGTAGATGTTCCCAGATATGGCTGACACATTCTTTGGCTGTTGAGGAATTAATGAATTTCATAGAAACCAAGAAAACAGGCATAAATAGTGAACAGGTCATGAGAAAGCCATTCCAAATTTGACAGAATCTGCCTCCAAAGTCAACAACACTCCATTCTTCCTCAGCACATTTCATGATCATGAGAAAGGGCCTAGTCTTTCAGGAGTTTCTTAGTAACTAAGTTTATGATCTATTGTCACAACTCAGAGTTTCTTCAGAAATGTTTTCTCATTTACTCATTTTTTTTGTTCTGTTTTGCTTTTTCTTGTAACCCTATCATTACTGTCATAGTTCTGGTATAAATATCGAGACTCAGGGTTATTTCAGTAACTTCTTGAATCCTTTCTTCCAGTATCTCTCCTAAATAATCCATCTCAGCTTTCACAATATCCTCCTCTCGTTTAACCTTTGGTGGACACTGGATAAAGAACACAGTCTTATTTTAGCATGCAGGATTCACACCATAGGGTCTCAACTTTCCTAGCCAATCCAACAGGAACTTTCAGCCCTTTCTTACTTATGCTCTTGCCCATCATGTTCATTCCCATCTTCTAGCCTTTACAGGGGATAGTTTCACACTTAGAATGCTTTGCCCATGATCCAAAGTCTACCTCTCCTCAAGGCTCATCTCCCATGAAGCCACCTCTGAATAGTCCACCCCACATTAGACAGTGGATGTCATTTCTTCTCTTCTCCCTTTTCCTTTAGACTCATTGACAATCATTTGTGTCAATTATAATACTTTATTATATATTGCCTTTTTATAAAAACTGGCATTGGCCTTTTTCCAGTCTCTGTATATTAAGTAAAAGCTGCTGTAAGCTCTTTGGGGCTAGGGACCATGTCTTTCTTTTCTGGTTTCCCTCTGATTCAACCTTGAGTAATTTCCTTTCTCTTGAGCATAATGCTAAGCTTGTAACAGATTTGAATAGATCATTTTCTAATTCAACTAGATGATTTTTTTCATTAAAAAGTTTAGATTTCCTCTCTCTCTTTAGTGTAGCTATTAAAAGCCTTTGTATCTTGTATAGTAATTATACTTCATGCGATCTAGAATTAAGTCACTTTGGAAATCCAGAGCAAAACAAAATAAGACAAAAACAAAAACATATACACAGAAAATGAAAAGAAAGACATTGCTATTGTTATGTGTTTATTTCTGGAGAGTGCTGAGAGAGAGAATGTGCATACTAACTCTTCATGAGCCACAGTTTCTGACTGAATACAGCAGCCTCAATCCATGTACCTTGTATCTGTCTTCTGTTCTCTGTTCTCCAGGTCTCTGACCTAGTTCTGGGCATGGCCTGGTTCTGGGCATTTTCTCTCACTCAGACATTGCAATGGCCTCCTTTCTCCTTTCTTCGGTTCCAAGTTCTCCTCCATTCTTCAAGCAGCCACTTAAGGATCTTTCTGAAGCACACTTCGGTCATGCCACTCTGCTTAACAACTCTCAGTGCTACTCACTATCTTTGAATTAAGTTCAAATTCCCTAGTGTACCATTTAAGCTCTCCTAAGATCTGATGGTATATTTCTACCATGTCCTAATGTTCTTTTTAATAGCCCCTATAGTCTATCCAAACCAAACTCCTTGCATTGGGCATCACAAATAACAGTTAACCTTGCACCTTTGCCACAAAGGCCCCTCTATTTCATTCCTGTGTATACAAACTGCACTTGATCTTTAATGATTAAGTTTACATCAATATTGCTGTCACCATTTCACCCTACTAGGCAGGTAATTTCCTTTCTCTGAATGCCAATATAGCACACTGTATTGGCATTTATCACTTTTATCTTGGGTTTGGTTAGATATGCACATTCATTCATTTATTTCAAAAATGTTGCCAGGGATCAAAAGGGAACACAGTCTACTGCTGAGATAGTAATAAAGACCAAATAAAAATTACAATGTATCAAATTTGATAATAGAAGTTAAAGAACCTTGAGAGTTCATATGCTGATTGGCCTAGATCTGTCTGGAAAATCAGTGCAGTCTCAAAGATGCTTGGGTTCAAACTTAAAGGATATTTAGATATTAATTAGCCAATGCAGAAGTAGGGGAATTGGTAGAGGCTGGGGTAGGCAAAGAAGAAACAGATGCTTATGTAGCAGTGGGAATAGGGTGAGAAAAATCATAGATATATACATGAGAAAGTCAGGTATATGTGAGTAAAATCAACTTATTCATTATGACTGGGTAGGATATGCTGAGAAAATAATAACAATAGAACTGGTCACGTAGATAGTTACCAGATTTTGCCTTTCTAAGGAGTTTGGGGTTCATCCTCTTAGTGGTAGGGAGCCCCAAAGTTTTTTAGTCAGGGGAATTACAAGATTGAATTGTGGATCAGACTTTGGCAGCATTGTGGAGGAAGAACTGAAAACACAAAGTGACTGTAAGCAACCTAGTGGGAGGATTCATGTCTAATTTATCTTTGAATTTTCCAATTATTCTTAGCACAGTTTCAGGCACATGGTTTATATACAAATTGTATTTATTCAATAAATAAAAGTCAATGATAGGCCCACTTTTAGATTAGAACATGAAAGAAAAGGTACGTCCCCTTTAAGCTTCATACTTCACCTGTATTGCTCAGATCACACAGGTAGAGTGCATTTTCCAGCTTCCTGAACCTGTCTATCCATGTCTCACATTCTTCAGACACGTCTTTCATGACTGGACTCACAAAAGGCTGGGAGACTGGCCTGATCTTCAAAGAGCTCAGAGTTTCTTTTGGGGCCAAAGTCTCAGCAGGAGAGTTTTCTGGCCAGATCTCCTCTTCTTCAGTTTTCTACCAAAACAACACAAGCATCTCACTGGCAACACATTTACCACCCAGAGCTTCTCCAGTCTTCTGGCCAACAATGAGGCCATACAACTAGCAAGATTTATTGCAAGGTCTGGCTTTGTAAAGCTAGGAGGATGCATTTCAAATCCTCAGTGCCATAGATATCTGCCAGGTTTTGCTGGATATAAACTACTATGCTGAGTATTTTTTTAAAGAGAAGGGTGGACTCATGGCTTTTATTCATTTTTTGGTTTTGACTTGCACAGAGCAAAGGTTTTTGTATCTGACTGAGGCTCTTCATAATGTTCCATCTAATCTTTTTTTTTTTTTTTAACTAGTAGCATCCAAAGGGGAGGGGCTTCAAGCAATGCTTATAACTTCTTGGTAGGAAAACCTTGGGATCATGAGCGTTAAGTTCTTGCCAAGGAGTGACTGATAACAATGGTATTATCTTAGGCTCCTGGCCCAGTAAAAAGGATCGGAAAGTATCTCTAGTTCTGTCTGACCCTTTTGTTTAAAAAAAGGAAGCCAAGGCCCAGAGGGTGGAAGTGATTCACCAAGAGCACAGTTAATAGAAGACATGAGACTAGAATCATGGGTAGAGGTTGTGTCTAGCTCATGCTGGTAACTGAAGCCATGTGCGCTATATAATAGAGGTGCAATAGGTGTTTTTGGAATAAATAGATAACTGAGTCCCAGCAGTGCCATGAAAGGCATTCCGCTACTACCATGTGGTATTGTTTGATTTGCCCAGCCCTGCTTTTCCAGGAATTTTCCCTCCTGCCAATCCATATGGTTGTAGAGAAAACTGGCATGTTCTAAATGCATAGTTCAAGACTGGCCATCTAAAGCAAAATGGGCTAATAAGTCCTTTGCCATGAATATTTTAGAAATATTCATGAGAGGTAGCAATAGAGAGATAGAGAGACAGAGATCATTCTCTGTGTGAGAGGTTGGGACTTCAATATGTGGAACTGAGAAAAAGCTGGTCTGCCAAGAGAGATTGATGACAGATGAAGGCGATAGCAGAGAAGAGAGAAGAGGCAGGAAGCTCTGATGACCGTCAGGTCTCTGGTTCTAGTTACTTCTTGCATTTCCGTCCTTAGGTAACATAATATGTTCCTTTATCCTTCCAATTAATTAAGCTAGTAGAATTGGTTCTGTTAATTGTAATCCAAATAGTAATAACTACTGTACCATAAAATTATGCCCCTAAATTTTGTATGCCATTTGGGTATCCCAGACTTTCAAATGCCTGAATTTCTTCAACATTGAACTTTGTTTCAAAGTTCTCACATGTAATCTGTGAAAATCTCATAACCCTAAAGAATATTAACTGCAATAAGAAGTCAAATTTTGAGTTTGGATTAAGCTGTGTTGGAAAATGAGAAATTTTTTGTTTGAAATAATTGAATGCTACATGTATAATTAGTAATCAGTGAATTCCAAGGGATTAGTATAAGAGAAATCTACTTTGATAATATCAATTTGTGGGAAAGCAGAAAGTTATCACAAAGTAATTAGAGTACTGTTTCTTATATTTTTTAGAGAGTTGGACCACTTTGGGGAAATCTGATGAAAGCTTTGGATAGTCTGTCCAGATAAATACACATTTGTGTCAACCTTGGTATATTATTTTAGAGAATTCAAAGATGCCATTGGCTCTGAGGAATTAATTTTGTATAGTTTTATATTTCTGGAGGTAGCCCATCACTCTCTTTAGCCATGAAGAATAAGGGAAAGGAAATTTGCATGGACCTGAATTAGATTGAACTCACTCACTCACTCACACACTGAAGTATTTTGGTCCCACTCTATCCGAATTCTTTGTTTGACACATAAGCCCATTCATGTTTTCATTCTTGATTATTTCTCTAGCCTTACCTTCTTTCAGTTCTGCATTTTTTGTCTCCAGCCACTTAAAACCATGTCATTTTCAGGAATTAAATGAAGCCATCTTATGCCTTTATGTCTCCCTACGTGCTATTCCCTCTGTTACAAAAACTTTCTTGCCTTCTACTTCTTGATTATTTAAGTTTCTACTGATCCTTCATGACACATCTTATATACAAGGCTCTTGTGGGAGCCTTCCCTGACAGCCCAGCTGGTGAGGGTCTTTTCTTTGTTTCCCCTTTGGCTATCACAGCACTTATCACTGCATATAGTAATTGTCTGTTTTGTTGTCTATCTCCACTTGATATCTGGAGGCTGGGTCTGTGAGATTGTCACTTATTTATCTCCAATGTCTAGTCAGTGGCTGGCATATAGTAAGATTCTCAAGACACGCCTACTGAATGAATAAGTGAATGAATGAATGATTTTTTATTGGAACATCGAAAAATTGCTTTATTAACCCTATGCTTCAATTCTCCTTTCTAAAAAAGTAGAACAATGAATGCTGCTTAGATGGGAATGTGAGAAGAAGAAATTATTTTAGAGTTGCAGTAAAATCCTCAAACAAGAGGCAAAAAAAGAGCAAAGTGTATTTCTTATAATCTTATTCACAACAGACTTAACACTCAAAGAGAAAAACATTTGCTGTTGTTTCTTACATGGCAAGAGGCTTGCCAAAATGATACTATTTTCTAAAATATTTCCAAGTGTGAAGTGCATGAAGAGGCCTCCCGTCATTTTAAGATGAATTATGTTCTAATCCTAGTATTTAAAAACAACAACAGAAAAACTTAGGCTGTTTTTCAATTCTGTCTGCATTTTCTCTGGCTAAGTGCTAGAAATATTAAAATGGATTTTACATTCTTGCCAGATTGGTTTTTTGATCAAAGGGCCCATTACATTTTGAAATGTGACATCTGGGGAAAAGGTCACCCTCAGTTTCTGGAAACAGGACTTAAGATGCTAACATAGGTCTCATACCCACTTTTTATCTTCATGACTGGTGGTGGATTGTTCATGGGCTTTGGAAGGACACCTGTACAGATGGTACAAGCCTGACTTGGTGGTGGGCGGGGGCGGGTGGCGAGTTCATCACCAAGCGGTGGCAAGGGGCTTCTGCATACCAGCTAGGACAGGAACCGATCCACACTTGAGGGCTTCCTCTGCCTCCGTTCTCTACTTGAGTCTCAAAGTCAAAGAAGTCTGACAGAGGGAATGCGTGAGAACTGAACTCTCACTCAGTATCAGAGCATAGAAGGATCCATGAAGACCTTTCCCAAGCCTTTTATACCTCAGGTACATACCATATGTTTAGTTGTGCTTTGAGATATCTCAGGAACTTCGGGCTTCACTGCAGTTGCAGGGGCTTCCTTTTCATTCTTTCCTGAATAAGAAAGAAAAAAAAAATAGAAGGATTTACTTTTTTTTTTCTTTTTCATTTAATGCACATGTATATCCAGAGAAATAAAATACTGAGGCTCTGCCCTGTGCTTGACACCATGTTAGGTGATGAAGATTCGCTGGTGAATAAGAAAGATGTGGTTGCCACCCTGGAGCTTTGTTAAATAATTACTCAAAATTGTTATTTAATTACAGACCATCAACAAAGGAAATACAGGGAAACATGAAAGGACTTAAACTTATTTCCAGGCACGGGTAGGTGTGGTAGGAGATCAGATCCTGGAGGAAGTAACATTTAAACCGGTGACTTGAAGGATGAATAGGAGTTCTCCAGGCAGAGGTAGTGTGGTGGGTGCATGTGGAGCAGAGGGTTCCAGATAAGTAGAAACAGCAGCCTGTAAAGGGGCCCTGAATCTGGGATCTTTCAGAGTTTATGGGGCAGGAAGGAGCCTTTACCCATGGTCCTGCCTCTTAACGGAGAAGGAGGCACTTCTACCTCTCATTCCACTCAGGTTAGTGCCTAAAGGATCAAGTGCAAACTTTCTTTTCTTGCCCCTTCCTTGTTCCTTTCAATGGTCAGAGGCTCTGGAGGGGAAGAGGTTTAAGAAGCCTCCCAGACCCTACAGATTCTGCTTTCCATGCACTACTTGTTCCAGACTGCTGTCTCCATAAATGGAAGCAGTTTCCTCAGGAAGCATGAAAAAGACATGAAGACTTTCTTCTGAAATCCTCTAAGGCTTATTGATGGTATCAAGCAGTCCTCAATCAGCACCTTAGGTCAGACTTCGTTACTTTTTCTTTACTTATACACAAATCTGTGTGACAACCACACAGCAGAGATTTCTGAGATCCTCAACTTCAATATTGAGTAACTAATATTGTTGTAAATAATATTAGGTAAATGATACTCAATTATGCAATTAACATTTATATATTTCTTCTGAATTGGTTTTAAACTATTTGCAATGAAAATGATTCAATCAATAATGTTAAACCAAATGTATAGGGAAGAATGTAAGAGTGGTTAAGAGTGTAGGATCTGAAGCTGAATGTCTTGAGCTTGACATTTTGACCCCTCTCCTTGTTAATTACATGGCCTTGAGTAAGTTAGTTGTCCTTTCCATGCCTCAGTTTCCTCACTTGTAAAATAGGGACACTGATAACTATAAGTTATTGTGAGGATTAAGTGGCCTAAAAACTGTAGAGCAAGTAATATCAATCCTCATAATTCATGGTTTCTTTATTTGTGAATTTATTTGTAAATTTATTTATAAACCCCAAATCAATACTCATGTTTTCTTTTTTGCACCCATTCATGGATGTGTGCAAAGCAGTGAAAAATTTGAGTTGTCAGATAGATACATTCCTCGCTGCAGTCGAACAAGGTGATGCTCTGCCTTCCTGTTTCAGCTCTCCTATTGTAGACCAGTGTCCTATTTGCAGTGTGTTTAGTGCCATGCTTTTGCATTTTTGTGTGTTTTCTTGGTGATTCTGCTGTTTAAAATGGTCCCCACACATACTGCGGAAGTGCTGTCTAGGTTCCTTAAAGGCAAGAAAGCTGTGATATGAAAATATACCTGCCAGGTAAGCTTCATTCAGGCATATGTTGTAGTGGTATTGGCCATGAGTTTAAAGTTAGTGAATCAATAACATATATATTGAACAAGGTGCCTTTAAAAAGAAATGCACATACAGCAAGGTTATGTATTGATTGGTTCACAAATCAGAAGCTTGCATTTCCCCTAGGAACAATGGTTCACTATTTGTTAATTTAGTGGTTCATGGCAACTTTACAGATCATAACTACTGTGAATAATGAGTCTCGACTGCACCTGGAGCATAGCAAATGTTCAATAAATGTTAGCTAAGATTATGGTTCTATTCCCGGAGCCTGCCCATGCCCCCCCCCCAAAAAAAATGTTAACTAATATTATTATCTATGTAACAATGCTTATGTAAATAAGTGCAGACATCAGATTAAAAAACCTTTATTAGACTTTTAACATCACACCTATGAATCTTTATGCTCCTTCTCACTCAGTTTCTCAAGGGAGATAATGTGATTTCAAAATCTTTTCTGGATCCCCAAGACCCAGAATAGAGTATGTACTTAATGCATGCTTATTGAATAAATGAATGACTGTGTACTCTAATTTGGAGTTTGGGAAATAAAATCTCTTCATGTGGAAGTTCTCTTTCCCCAGTTCCATTTCAGGCCATGGAAGAGGAGGGATTTTACTCCCTGCATTTCTTTATCCTCTTCATATGCCATATAGAGTGTACTGTAATAGATGCTTGATAAGGATCATGATGGCAGAAACTTAGGGGAGCCCCTCTGAGGCAGATCTTATTGGATTTGCTGAAGATTTAAGTTGTCATGGGAATATATCATCCTATGATAACATTGGGCCCCATTTATTTAACCAGTATGTAAAAGAAAATCTTCATTTATTACAGGTGAGAAAGGTTCAAATTATTCAGAATCATAGAATTTAAGAGCTAAAGGGATTCTGGAAAAAATATGGCATTGGGCAGGAAGATGAAATTTAATGACAAACAGATCTGAACTTAATCCTGATTCTTCCCTTTACAGGCTGCAAGGTTTTGGACCCTAAATTTGTAATTTATGAAAAGGGGATGATATCAGCAATTTGTAATATGACATTGAGATAAAATAAAATCACCTGCACAAAATATTTAACATACAGAGAAAATGCCCAATGCAACATCTTATAGTTTTTTGTGTTATTATTATTGTATGACTTTAAGACACTTCAGTTTCACCAAAGAAGAGGGTCTAACATTAATTAAAATATGCCAGGCATTTTGCTGGGCACTGTTCACTTGTATTCATTCTTTTAGAATAATATCTAGAACTTAGACCTTGTCCCAGACCAATTTTTCTTAACTGTCTGAACTTCAAAAGTTCCTTTAGGAGAATGCACTTACGCATCCACCTGGACTCTTTTAAGCTTCCCTTTCTCCTTCCTAATACTTATAAGTGTATGAAAAGGTAATGGTTTGCACATGTAAAAATTATTTGAGAAACATAACTGAGGCAGAGCTAATATTTTTTCTTTTTAACACAGCAGGAAGGATAAATAATAACCATCTGTCAGGTCTGCCAGTTGAAGATTTGTACTGGAAGAAGTAAGCCAAAATGGCTTCAAGAGATTTCCAGGTGTTGTAAGGGCTAGATTTTACAGTGGATTCTGATAATTGTCCGGTCAGCCTTCCCATCCACTCCAACTAATGACTTGAGATCAGGGGCCTTCAGTGCTGGCTGCTGATCAGACATACCTGAGGAGCTTTAAAAATAACCAATGCTCAGGTCTCACACCACACCAATTAAATCAGAGCTTTCAAGGTGGGAACCCAGAGATTTAAAAGGAAAAATTCCCTAGGTGATTCTAAAGGGAAGGCAGGATAGAGAGCAACTGATTTAAATAAAGCTTTCTGGCCTCAATGGACCTACTGAATGAAACTTTTGTGAGGAGGAAACTAATGCCTGTTAAATATCTATTTTATGCCAGACATTTGCCACGTATTTTCTCACTTATTCTAAAGAATAGCTCTGTGAGATGGAAATTATCCTCATTTAACAGATGAGAAAACTGAGGCAATGAGAGAGTCAGTTACCTGCTTAAGATAATAGAATTAGGGTCGGATCTGGGAGTCTCAGGAATAGCCCAAGCAAACCCTGGTAATACCCTCCAGATATGAAACACTTTCATTCATTCATCCATTCAATAAGCATTTAAGTACCTATTACATGCTAGGCACTGCTCTAGCCACTATGATATAACAACTAGTAATATACAGACTGTGTCTTCTTATGTAGCAAGCATCCCAGTGGTGAAGGCAAACAAATAGATACATGAAATAATGTCAGGCAGTGAAAAATGCTACTAACCCAACTAAAACCAATATTGGGGGTGAAAAGTAACGGCAGTTGCTGTTTTAGATAAGGAATTCACAGAAAGCCTTGTTGAAGTGACATTTGAATAGAGCCCTTAGCAAAGAAGTAAGGGGGCAAGACATACAAATATCTGGGAGAAGAATATTCCATGCAAAGTTTACAGCAAGAGCAAAGACCTAGATGCAGGAGTGTTTGGTGTACTCAAACAGAGAGAAGAGTCTATCCGAAGCAGAATGAAAAGAGAAGTATAAGGCTAATGGCACTCACATATGGCACCATCTGACTGAGGTTGGAGTTTTATTTATTTATTTTTTCTTTTTTTGTCTTCCCAGCATTCATTCCCCATTTGGTGATTATACCCTTCTGGGGATAGCTACAAGATTTTGGAGACCACTTCTCTCCATCCCAATGCTGTGATTTGGTGGAAGTGACTCCTGGCTCTAATTCCAAACTTGACTTCTAATTAGTTTAAACCTGTTAGGGTGCCACACACCCCAGTCACAGCCATTGCTTCAAAGATGGTCATAAAACTCAATCTGAACCTCTAAGATGAGAGGAGACACTTGCTACCATTTCTTAGGTAGTAAACTTCTGTCTTTCTTGAGCAAGACCTACCAAAAGTGAGGGCTGTGAAGATATTTTGACTGTAGCTGCCACAGCTATCTTGCTGCTCCAGAGGGAATGCCTCCATCTGCTGGGCAGCACGTAGAGCCTGAAGATGAAGCAATGCCAGGTAAAGCAGAGGCGAGACCCATAAAGAAAGCAGATCTTTGATCTTAATATTTGAATGCCTAAATCAAACCATACCCTGCAGCCCTCTCTGCTGGACTTTTATTTAGATGGATGAAATCTCTTCTTTATTGTTCAAGCCAATTGAGTTGGCTATTCT
>PVIY010010981.1:0-15181 GCA_004026745.1 Myrmecophaga tridactyla | reverse complement strand
ACTCATTCTCCCTGAGCCTTGGTAAAGCTAATGTAAGTTTGAGGTATTAATATAATCTAACTGGGTCATTCTGAAGAACAGAATTAAAATATATGAAGTGCTTGAAACATGGTAATATAAAAATGTATAATACATTCACACACACACAATTGCATGAAACATAAAGATACAGCTTGGTGAACTTTCACAAACTGAACAGATTCATGTAACAGACATTGAGAATAAGAAAGAGAGGTTTTGAAGAATTCTGGAAGCCTTTCTTGTGTCCTTTCCTAGACACTATTCCACCCTCCTTTCCTACACTAACCACTGTCCTGCCTTCTTTCACTGGGTTAGTTTGGCCTGTTTTTGAACTTTATATGAAAGGACTCACTTAATGATACTCTTCTGCATGTTATGTTGGTGAGATCCATTTATGGTGTTAAGTGGAGCAGTAGTTCTTTCATTCCCTTGGTTGAATAGCATTCAACTGTATGACTATTCCATAAATTTCTTATTCAGCCTACTGTGTATAGACATTTGTGTTCTTCTGTTTTGGGCTATTGCAAATGGTGCCAAAATGATTTATTTTTAAACACATCCTTTGGTGTACACACATATTCATTTTTATTAGATATACTCCTAGAAGTAGAATAGCTGAATTATAGGGCATACATACATTCAACTTTGTTAGAAAGCAAATATAATTTTTTAAAGATGTTGTGCCAATTAACGCTCCTATTAAAAGTATATGAGTGCATGCGTAGTTCAGTACAGAATTCTCCCCAGCCACGTGGGACACCTGGATTTGATTCTCGGACCATGCATTCCCTCCCCCAACCAAAAAAGAAAAAAGCACATGAGAATTCCAGTTGCTCTACATCCTAGCCAGGATATTTTTAAGCTTTTGAATTTTTGGCATTTTGATGGTTTTAATTTGCATTTCCCTGATGGCAAATGGAGTTTAGCATCTTTCCAAATATTTGCTAGCCACGGTACCTGTTTAGTGATTCCAGCATTGACCATATGATGCTCTGTCAAAGATCCAAGCACCAGACACCTCCTTAGAGATTTCATTCTCAGCTGTGTGGTTCTCCTCTGGAGGCCCAAGACCAGCTGTGTAGCAACATCTTAGAAATCCTTCCTTTAGTTGTTTGGCATCTTCATAGAGCTCATAGAACTAGTTGTGCACCATGCTTCTTCATTCTAATATTAATACCCATTTCCTATGGATGTCCCCACCCAAGCCCTAGTGATAGTATTTGTTTTCTATAGTTACTACTCTCTGAGTTATATCACCATTGCTTTTTAGATCTTTCAGTCTTTCAGCACTTGTTTAATCAATCCCTTACAATCAATCCCCTCTGTTTGAAATACCTAGTAAAGTTTCTATTTTTCTACCTGGATGCAGACTGATCCAGTCCCCCACCCCATCATTACTTTGTATTTAATCCAAAAGGTAATCATTAAATGGTTGATGGATATAGTAAATAGAGAAATTGCAACAATGGATTAATATAAAAATTCATATGTTTTCACCTGTCATATTAAAATTTCAAATTACTAAATATTTTGCCCAATGCATCATTATAATTTCACTTAATAATATGTCTTGGAAATCTTCCTGTAACAGTCCATCCGCTTTATTTTACAGCCGCATGAAACTTTATCAATTGGATGTAGTATAATTTCATTAAATGGTCCCTGAAGAGCTCTTTCATTGTTTCTATTTTTTTAAAAAAGCACTTAACAAAAAAGTGCTTCACTAAACATAGGTATAGAGATTTATATATAAATCTTGTGTGGAGTGTGTGTGTATATGTGTGTGTGTGTGAAGCACCAGCAAGATAAATATCTGGCAATAGGATTTCTAAATGTATGGGATTGTGCAATTGAAATTCTAATAAATAATGTCAACTTGTGTAAGTGAGTTGCATTAACCATAATGGGCTATCACTAGAGAATGCCTCATGATAGAATGAAGGCTGAAAAACTATACCTTTTATGACCTAACTGGACAAAAACAACAAACAGCCTTTATGTCAATTCTCACTCCTTTTTTTTTCTTCATTTGTGAGCCATTTACATTTTAAGGAGGAATGAGATGAAACCCAACAAGCAAACCCTTCAAGTTAAGTAGAGCTTAACAAGAGTTCCAGGAAATTGGAGCTCTCTCAGGAGTCCATGATTTTATAAGAGGAATTGTGCTAAACCATTTCCTATGTTTTACAGAGAATGCCTACAGCAACAAAATAACTGAACTCACCTGTAGGCAAATCAGATGACAAATCAGAGGAAGCTTTATTCAACAACTTAACAAAATTCTGCCATCTGTCCAAGAAAAGGAAACAGAATAATTTCAGTACCAGAAAATAACAATATTGGTCATCAATATCATTGCCCTTGAAGAATGTTTATACAAGAAGTTGATATTGAGGGAAATTTTTGAAATCTGTATCATTCCATGTTCAGTGCAGGAAACAGAAACCATGTTAGGTATTTCTATTAATACAGGGAATTAGGTGCACACAAAATTATTACGAGGGCTAGAGAAATTGAAGGTGTGAGCCTGCTGCAGGGCTCTGGGTCAGGTGTTCCCAGATGTGGCCCAGAGGTCAGGGACCTGCAGGACCTACTGGTGTCTTCAGTTGCCCCAAAGCATGAAACTAGATAGTCAAAGGTGCTTTCCGGCTACTAAAAAACTAACACAGGCCAGGAACTGGAGTCACTTTAATGGCACGAAATAAATAAATAAATAAATAAATAAAATGCCTCTGCTCCTACCCTGCTTTCTGCTTTCCAAATCTCATGAAATTTCATCTCGTTGATGGAACCTAAATCAGTTTCTGAGTCTTAGTGTCCAGTGAGTCTGAGAAATGTATTTTCTACCTTTCCAAATGATGGGAAATATTGCAACACAGAACATAACTTAGGAGGGTTGGCTATGAATGCCGAGTGACAATAGGTCGTATTTAGTGAACCCAAACAGAGATGGCATTGGGCAACTGCATGTGACAATTAGGGAGTTATTTAAAGCTTAAAATTATTTTAGCAAAACTTTAGTAGAGGAAATCAGTATTTTTGCTTGCCCAGGATCTATCCTTCATTCTTTTCGTAATAGCACCCCAGTTTCCTTTTGGATACATTATGCAATCAAAGTTCCAAACTCTTCCTTAACCAAAGTTGTGATCCACCTTGGCTAATTAGTCTTAACTCCTCAACCTCACCCCCACTCCCTGCCCATTAGTTTCTGGTTTTGGTTCTTCTTAAACTTTTATTTTTCCCCAATTCTGTGAGTTACCACATATCCTTTCAAAAATATTTCTTTTTGTTTATATTAGCAAAAGGCAGTCTCTGTTACTAGCAACGAAACTTTAACAACTTTTTCTTCCTAGCCATCAGAAGTCAAGCAAAAAATAGAGGAAGTTGTGGTATATATTCCAGGTTTTCTAGAAGAATTCTAATTTCATTTTCTTTAAATTGAAGTTATTCATTAAATATGTAGGCAGTTTATTTTGCTTATATATCATAAACATTTTCCTATACTTGATCTTACAAAGAGTCAGAAGAGTTTCTTGGTCTGTATATATATCCTGATACATGGGTATGTGGGGAAGGCCAGAACCACACATCAGATATGCTGATGACTGTATTAGATATACAGGTCTAGGGAGATGAGAGGGATAGGGCAGAATCACTTTCAAGGAATATTAATAACCATATAAATATCTGATATTAGCATGGATCTGGAGATGAACTTTAATAGACCCATTTCCTGTCTTCTATACTTCCTACAGTTTCTTTCCAGGTCTTTTTGGAAGGGCCAGACTTATGAGAGCATTTTCTAATTCTTTCATAATAAATAAAAATCCCAGTATCCATTCATTTGTAAACATTACATTATGTTATTTTTTTAGAGTACTGTTTAGACATATCAGGTAGTGTTCTCTTAGAATATAAAATATTCTGGACAAAATGACATCAGAAACTCTCTTGCCCTTTTTAATGATGTGCTCATGGTAGGGGAAGGAGACTTGGGGAAAATTTCCTAAATATTGAACTTGGACTATACCTTTTCAAAATGATGTCATAGGTTCATTTGTCAACCTAGCCAGGTGGTGGTGCCCGGTTGTCTGGTGGGGCAAGCACTGGCCTGTCTGTTTCTATGAGGACAATTCATGGGCTTAAATCATGATTACATTGGCTGTATCCACAGCTGACTGCATTTGTAATCACCTCAGGGGAGTGTCTTCTGCAGTGAGTGACACTTAATCTAATCACCAGAGGTTTTTAAGGATGATTCAGAAGAGACAGTCACTCTTCTGCTTCAACCAGCGAGCCTCTCCTGTGGAGTTCGTCCAGACCCTTCATTGGAGTTGCCAGCTTCACAACCTGCTCTATAGACTTTGGACCCTTACATTCCCATGGTTGCCCAGCCAGCCTCTCCTGAGAGTTCATTGAGGAACTTCATTGGAGTTACCAGCTTGCAGCCTGCCCTACAGAACTTGGACTGTATATTCCCATGGTCGTGTGAGACACTTTTATAAATTTTATATCTATGGATATCTCCTGCTGATTCTGTTTCTCTAGAGAACCTTAGCTAATACAAATGGTATATAGAACTTATATGCCCAATAAAACCCTTAAAATCCTCTAGTAAAATGTTTTCCTTCTCCCATATTCTTTTCCATTATCCCAGGACCTTTAAAGAAACATGACAACTTAAATATAGGAATAGGTTTTAGTTGGTAGAAAACCACTATAAATCTAATTTGAAAAGTGAATTCCACATAGAGAAGTCAGAACTGGCAGACAAGACGAGTGAGCCTAATTATGGACTTAGACCTGAGTTCAAATTTTAATTTCAACTGAATTTGTCAAGTTAAAACAGCATTTGGTGAGTGTTCTGAGAACTTTATGTTCATTATCTCATTGAATTGAGACAACCATTCTATGAAGGTAACCTGCCTAAGGACACGTACGTCATTGGAGCAGCCAGGATTTAAACCCTAGCTATCTGAGTCCAAATACTGCCCTCTTAAACCTTATGTGAGAGAGTCTTACATATGAACGTAATTTAATTTGATTTCAGTTACATTTTCCCTCCTTTGAATTTTGATGAACACAGCTTCAGAACATCTTTTAACATTTATTATTGCACAAATCTGAGGTTAGTCTAATTTTGTTCTGCTATAATTAATCTTTTTGCTTTGCTTTGGTTTAGTTTTATTTTGTTTTTGGTCTAAATCCTTCAATAATTTTATTTGTCTTTAAAATACAAAGACACATGTAGAAAAAATTTCTAAATTTAGTCTAGATCATAGTGAGTCCTTAAATCAGCATTTAGAGGGGGTGTTACTTATTCCTTAGCTCTGGGATGTTTCTATAGTTGTGACTTTTGCTTTTACCTCTATTACAATTTTTCTAGCTTCTTTTTCTTTAAGAACAAGGACTTTTAGGTTGTATCTCTCTTCTTATTCTATATCTACTATCCCCTCTCATTTTCTTTTTTGTTGTTTTCCTCTAGATTTTATGGGGGTATCTCAAGTTTGTTATCCCCCTCTAATGGTGGCTACAGGAGTGATGAAACGGCTAACATGTTAAGAAGAAATTGTCTCCATGCCTTGGGCTTTAGATCATAATTGTCCCTAGAGAACAGAAGTGTCCCCCTTCTGTATCCGTACTCCACACCTTCCTGTGTTCTGGAAGAGAGGGCTGGAGATACTGAGCTCCTCAAATCTAGAACTATGTTCAGTACCATGCCCAAGCTTGGTGTTAGCTTTGGAACTCAGGTGATTTGCCCAAAGTCCCTGTGCCTACCCACTCTCTCCCAGTCTTCTTAACTGAGTTTTGTAGGCTTGTTTCAGAAGTGGTGTAGTAGAGCGATTACAAGCCAAGACTCTGGAGTAAGAGAGCCTACATTTGAACCCTGGCTCTGTCAGTTACTCTTGGTTTTAGTCTTCACCATGCCTCTGCACTTCTGTTCGCTCATTTGAAAAATAAGTGTACATACCTCATGGAACAGTTACTAGGATTTAAAGAGTTAATATTTATAAAGCACGTAGAACATTGCCTGGAATATAGTAAACACTATATCAATGTTGGCTATTAATAAAAATAACAGCTTTATTAACAATAATAATATTACTACTGTTAGAATCTCTGTCCTATATGAATTATGGGATTCTGGAAAACAAGACTGGAATTAATGAACTCTTAAAGGCCAGCAGGTCTGTGTTGTAAGATCCAACCAATGGGCAGATCTATATCATATCTCTAATCGCTTGCTGCCTAATATTTTCCTATTCCCATTAAAAAGTAATTGCTGAATCAGACACCTCATGCTTCCTTTATCTCCTAAAATCCTCTGGTTGTTCCTGGGATTAGCAAAGGAGTCCTTTTCAACCTAATTGCTCTCTCAATAATGGGCCAGATGTGCATGATAATTCCTACTTGTGGCTGTGTCAATTGCTCTGCTCTATTCACGAAGCTTCCAGAGCAGATTCATTATTTATCCTCTCTCCCAGCACACACCTTGTATGCATGTGTTTTAAACTGGGTTTGAAGAGCTTGATTTTGCCAATACAATTTTAGAGTATTAGTTTGCCTCCTGTTCTCTCTCTGCCCTCCTTAATTACCCCTTATTGCAGAGTCGCACAGAAACATTAAATGCTAATTCTGACTTACATTTTCCTGGCCAAGATCAGGGAAAATAATTTCCATCCAACCCAACCTGAATTCATTTTACATGAGAGTGATTAAGAGTAGAGATTTGAAATCTTAATCAAGTCTTTCTCAAAATCGCCTTAGCCTGGCAGTCATTCACTAATGTTTCTGCTAATTGGTAGGCAAATGGCAAAAAAACAAAATCTTAATGTTAAAAAAAAAAAAACAAACTTTGCAACAGGGTTTGCAAAATTACTCCTGTCATCAGCTCTTTCAATGTGACAGTTTAAGAAGAGAACACAATTCATTTTATTTGGTTAGATGGGGCTAATCCCACATCACCATAATCCCTCCTGATGTTTTATTGATTCTAAAGGACACTTAATCAGGAAGCAGCTCAGCACTAGAATCCTGCTAATTAGCAAGCAGCCACATTCCAAATGGGTTTCCAATTGAACAGCAGATTAATGGACAATATATACTAAAATAATGATTCGTGCATTCAGCTTCTAAACTGTGTGCCTAAATTGCATCTTTAATCTCTTAAGGATATAGGTTTGCATACAAAGCTCTTAACAGAATGGGTTTAATTCAACTGAAGAAGCTTTAGCCAATGGCTGTTTAAGGATGAGACATGTTTATCTCCTAGAAGTGCAATTCTTCATTGGTTTTCATCGTTTTGATGCCCTTGAACAGTCAAAAACAGGTGAATAAAGAAATCTGTGTGTTTCTCTTATCTGCATGTAAAATTTTGGTAAGTTGAACATGTAATAATAGTAGGTAACTTAACCTCATTTACTCCCCCCATTCACTCTTATTATCTTGTCCCTTATTCCTGGACTCTTATTATGGATGTCAGCTTTTAATCAACAAATATCTATTGAATCTTTATTATGTGCCAGGTAGAATGTGGTCTTTGACACTTGCTTTTTCTCCCTTTAGTTGAGACTCTCAATTTTGATTTCTAGGTTTTCTACTTAGCTCTTAGCTCACTTTTCTGCTTTTACTGCTCATCTACTTTACCCTTCCTATCTCCAAGGTTTCAAGGAAGGGAAACTCTTATGTCCAAACCTGATCCAGTGGAAATTCATGGCTTGGCTTAATCTTCTAATCTCATTTATTCATCAGTTGACCCTCCCCATAAGCCTTAACCTTATTTATTTTTCTGTATTTCTCTTATCATCATGTGATGTATGATTTATTTTGTTTGTTGTTTTTCTTCCACAAGAATACACGTCACATGGAGGAAGGGGCTTTGTTTGTTCATGTCTATATGTCCAGTGCCTAGATTAGTGCTTAGTATACAGTAGGCACTTGGATAAATGAATCCATAAACTATTGTTTACTCACCATGTGCCAAGCACCTGGCTAGATATTAGGAACAGAGTATGAGAAAGTAGTCATGGTCCTTGCCAGCATGAAATTCATCATGCAGACATGAGCTTGTCTCTATCTCATTTCAGTTCAACATTTTGGCTTCATGTATCTGACGCTCTGTTATTAAAGGTATAAACATTTATGATTTTTATGTCTTTTTGATACTTGACTTTTTGGCAATATACCACACTATTTAAAGTTGTAACACCTCCCCTTAACCTGCTTACCTTTTCCAGTACTCTTCATTCACCCATATAGATCCAAGATATCATTCTAGGTGTCAGTTTACATTTAGTCATGTATGATCCCCTTGATTGTGATAGTTCCTCAGACTTTCTTTGTTTTTGATGATAATGTTGACAATTTTGAAGAGTTCTGTTCATGTGTTATTTAGAATGTCCCTCTGGGGATTTGTCTGATGTTTCTCCAGTGAATAAACCAAAAACTTTATTGGTTTTGGAGAACAGACATTATAGTTTTCATATTTAGAAGTTTCATCTGGGTCTTTTAAAATATCTTCCATATCTCTTCACATTATGCTTATGCTTTCCTATACCTTCTTGAACGTATGAAGGATATTTATAATTGCTAATTCTATTGTCTGTGTCATTTTTGGACCTGCTTCTGTTGGTTGATTTTTCTCCTCATTATGCATATTTTCCATCTTCTTTTCATCCTTGCTGATTTTGTACAAAATGCCCGAAATTTTACATTGTTGATTGGTCTTTTTTTAAAAAAAAAAATTCTTTCAGAAATTTGGGCACTCTATTTTGGAAGGTAGCTAAGATTCTTGGACATGTTTTGATCATTTTGAAGTTTTGTTAGGACTTTTGAGATTTGTTAAGCTTTGTCTAGGGAGAATTTGGCCCTAGTATATAATACCCTTCTGAGAATTCTGTTCAATGCCATATGTTTTAAGAGGTCTTCCTCTTTGGTTAATGTAAACATGAACTATTCCCAGCCTTTTTTGAGGTATGAGAATTGTTCCACCTCTTTCTTTCAGTATTTCTTTCCCTGGCCTGGGGAGATTCCTTAAAGTACACAGTCAGTACTCACTTGGAGGCTCAAGGACAACTCTTTGCAGATCTCTAGAGAGATGTCTCTAGGGATCTCTTTCTTCTCTCTCCTACTTTGCGTTACGAATTCTAGCTTCCTTGTCTCCTGAAACTCTAAACTCCTCAGAACTGCAGATATTCTCTGAACTCAGTATCCTCTACTCAGGGAGTCTGCTGTGCCCAGTAGGATACATCCTACTTATGCAGTGATCTGAGGCAATTGTAGGGCTCACCTAATTTGTTTTCCTTGTCACAGGAATCACTGCTCTCCGCTACCTGATGTCCAATTTCTGAACACCATTGTTTCATATTTTGTCTTATTTTTTAGTTGTTAAAGATGGAAAGGTAAATCTGGTCCTTGATCATCCATAATGGATGCAAGTGGAAGTTTCCTGTTTTGTCATTCCAGAGCTCAGAATACTCTTTGGTTTTAAGGTAAGCAACATTACTTAAGTGAGTTTTCATATAATGGGATAGATTGCTTCTTTTACCAAATCTGTAATACTGTCCTAAAGACAGAGTTCTGTGTCTGGTATCTTAATAGAGAACTATATGAATCAAAAGTCAACTTACCTTATTTCACCTTGGAAACCCAAATCTTGATGGTTAAGCAATGTTTCCAACAGGCTCAAGGTGATATATAGCCCATGCTTCCCACATATAGCCCTGACCTGGAAATAAGAAAGGATTTGAATTTCAATAGAAGGAAATTAAGATGATTTTTCTCCCATATTAGAATCTATATAATTTTGACAAGAATTTAATACTTGGAAATGCATTCTACAATTGGAATATCATTGAGAACAAGAGTATCCAATTGATTGATCATGATCTACTGCCAATTTTTACCTTGTTGACACAGAGGCATCACTCATTACTCAAAAGCCACCAAGTTTTGAAATGATGGTCGAATGTTTATATCAGCTATTGGATGGAGGTCAAGGCCAAATGTTATCTGCCTTTTGTTATATAAATTGCAAAATACTTTTTATCATCCACTTTGATTTATAAAATAAGCTTGTGGTGTTAGTAGGGTAAATATTACTTTTTATATTTTATTTCTGAGGAAGACAAGACTTAGGGAGATAAAACGACATCCTCAATGTCATGCACATAATAAATAGTGGAATTTTTCTAGAAGCCAGATGCTCCATAAATATTTGTTGGATGACTGAATCAATGGTCACTGCAGTTTCCCATGTACTTACTTATTATTTTCTTAGTCTGGCTGAAAAACTAGCCCCATTCTCAGGTTAGTGGGTGGATGATACTTAGGTTCAATTACATTAAACTTTAAAGGGATGTAATAGCACAAGTTGTGGGTTTAACATAGTCGTGAAACATTTAGACTTTGGACTCAAACAGACCTTAATTTGAGCCAGATCTGCTGCTTGTGATTTTTATGACCTTGGGAAGTTATTTAATCTTTCTGTGTCCAATTAAATCATCTACTCGATGAGGATGGTACTGTCTACTTCCCAGGACTCTGTAGCATTATATGAGAAAATAGTACTAAGAATAGTGCTTGGATCTTAGGAGACATTTGATTAATATATTTTGAAATGAAGAGAAGAAGGAAAGGAGAATAGAGAGAACAAGAGCAAAAGTACGAAAGAGAGGAAGAAAGGACGAAGAAAGAGAAAAATGGCTGGTTCAGTATTTGGGCTATACTAAATAGTATTATTTTGAGAGGAAGTTCAATGAATCTGGATTCAATTCCTGTGCATGTTATTTGTGTGGAGGAATAATGTCAGGGAAACTTAAAAGAGAAAAAAAATCATGATTTAAAATCTTAAAGTTGCATAAGAATATTTGAAAAGAATAAAGGGTGAGGAGAATACCAAGCAGAGGGAAAAGCACGTGCAAGCAATGGCTGAGAAAGAGTATGGTGCTTTTTGGAAGTAATATAATTTTTACATTATTCACTCTACTGTAATGTTTTATATCCCTCTCAGCAGTCTAAGCAGTAAATATATGTTTATTTCTTGAACTTCTCTACAAGACAGTGGCTTACTAAAGGCTGGAATTGTGTTTTCAATCATTTTCTTGTCACCATTGCCTAGCATAGGGATATAAAAAATCAATAATTGATGGTTAAATGAATACCTGGGTGAATGAGGGAGTGAATGAAAATATGAGTTGAAGTCACTGAAGAGGAGAGTGCATTTGGGGGAGGATGGCAAAAAGTAACGTTAGAGAGATAGACATTGGTTGCATTTTACTCCATAAATAAGAATTGAATTGTCCTCACGAGTAGAAAATAATGATGTATTTTTAAACATCAATATTAAGAGGTTATTTTAGAAACACAGTTAGCTTTCTGCTTCTAGCAACGTTGAGTTTTGCTCTAGGCTATAATGAACAGCAAATTAGAAATGGTACATCAGGGTTCCTAGAAGCAGACTGATTGACAGCTGCTGAGAAATGACTGCTGACAGTTATAGAAGAGGCAATGGAAACATTTACCAGAAATGTCTAGCAATTGAGTGTTACCTAGTGGAGGGACAAAGGTCTTTGTTTATTGTAAAATCCTTTAAAGCATGAATATTCATAATAACCCTTAGTTAATAAAAAAAAAGTCAAATTATGTGTAGTTCCTTCTGTTTAATGAAGACATTTTTAAATCAAAAGTAAATAAATACTTTTGCTATTGAAAAAATGAAAAGTGAAATAAATACTTCATTTCCTCAAAATGTTCCTTGAAATAGCAGTACACAGACACTGTCTCAAATTTTTCCCTCCCCATTTATGCTCCCATTTGCATTTAAGCCCATCACTCTACTTCAACTGATCTTACCAAGTTGCTAGTAACCTCCATGGTTCTAAATTTAATGAACTCTTTTCAGTTCAAGTTATAGATTTTTTTGCAGCATGCAGCTGATCACACCATCCTTCTCCAAAATCTCTTCCCTTTGTTTTTCAGAACCACTTTCATCCTTCTTTTAACTTATTTACAGCCTCCTTTGTGGGCTGCTCTCATCTACCCACTCCATAACAGTTAGTGTCCTCCTCAACTTTCTTCTCTTTTCACCTTGCATTCTGTGTTTGGGTAATCCTAACCTCTCCCATGGCTTCAACTCCATATTGATGACTGAAATAATTATTTAGATTAAACTCTCTACACAGATCAAATGTGTTGAGAACTGAATTCATCATCCCTTTCTCTGCCCTTCTAAACCACTCCTTTTCTGTTTCCTATCTCAGGGAATGGCACCTCCATCTACCCAGTTGCCAGTGATGGTTAATTTCATGTGTCAATTTAACTAAATTATGTTGTTCAATTGTTTGAACATATACAAGCAATCACTGGACTGATTTTTACTGTGAGAGTATACCATAGATGGATTTATATCATTAGTTCTCTGATTACATCTACGGCTGATTACACCTATAATCAACAGAGGAGATTTCCTTCAATAATGAGAGGAATCTCTACATACACTCAATTGGAGGCCTTAAAGTAAGAACAGCAGTCAGAAAGGAGAATTTCTAACTCTACTTCAGCCAGCTGCTTCTCCTGGGGAATTCAATGTCATCTTCATCAGAATTTCCAACTTGCAGCCGGCCCTATGGAATTTGGACTTGCCAGACTCCATGACTATGTGAACAAATTCATCTAATAAATACCTTAATATTTACACATAGAGACATGCGTGCACATACACACATCCTGTTGGTTCTGTTTCTTTAGAAAACTGACAAATACATTATCAAACCCAAATCTTGAGAATCATTTTTGATTTCTAATTCAGGGCCCATACTCAATTACTAATTACGAAGACCTGCTTTCTACTTCCTTAATATATCCACCCCCCTTCCCCATTACTGCCTCTTTAATTTCTCATCATTTCTTGCCTGGATAACAGGAACAGCCTTCTTATGAATCACTTTACCTCCAATTTTGCCTGCCTTTAACCAGTTCTCTAAATGTTATTAGAACGCTCTTTTCTAATTTCAGATTGGATCATATTATTCACTTGTTTAGTATCCTTGAATGATTCCTTTGGGTCTTCAGGATAGAGTTCACACATCTCAGTAAGCAGTAAGACCCTTCATAAACTGATTTGTACTTTCCATTCCAGTATCAACTTAAGCAGTATCCCTCCCCACTCCCAACACTGTGTCCTGTCGAATGAATGACTTAGTCCCCTGAATTTGTCACATTCTCTCATTTCAACTCCATTTCATCATTCTTTTTACCTAGTACACATTCTGGATCTGTTCTCCCCTTACCCCTTCCCCCATTCTTTGCTTACATTCACCTTTTCTTGAAGATTTAAGAGAGCCTTCAGCCTAGGCTAGGTTGGTGTTCCTTCTCTGTGTTCAAAGCTGCTGCCAACACACACTTGTCACACAATATTGTGGTGGTATGCCTAAAATATCTTCTCTTGCCAGGAGAATGCAGAGACTGAAATCATTATAGTCTTATTTTCCTCAGTGCCTTTCATAGTGCACAGAGCTCATTGGGTGATTATTGTGTCATATGCAAGAATAGTTGAAACATACCATATTGATCAGAAGCATGGCTTTTGTATTGGAGGAGAAAGTAAAAATACTTTTATAAATTTAGGGAAGAGCATGCAATTGTGGAAAAATTAAATATGCTAAAGGAGCCTGAAGAACTGCAGTACTTCTAGTCCTGGTTCACCAGGCAAACCAGGGTCATAGTTGGAGTCCCGCTGTAAAAAGCTGAGATTATGGTCATGAATTGAACTTCACATTTGCAAACCCTAGTTACCCTGGTAACATCAGTAATGGGTCTTCTCCTGGTGATAATGGGGAAGATGCATGCAAATGAAGCAAAGAGTATTTAGAAGTAGAGCAACCTGAATTCTAGCTAGCTCCCCCTGGGAGGAAGATCTGGGAGTAGTGTGGGAGATGTCTGTGATATGAAGCAGAAAAAGGATGAATTCAAGAGGTGAAGAATATGGATTATATTACACTGAGCCTGCATACTTGGGAACAGCTTAGGTTCTACAGACCTATTACGTCTATGCCTGACCTTGGTAATGGCCAGGGTGGTTAATGGTAATGGTATGTGGGTTCTCATAGACTCAGCAGTCCTGACAGAAGCCATTGTTGCAGCAAAGGCATGCCAGAAGGAGCAGGATATGATGAAGAAATATGACGCAACTATACTATTTTTTGAATATAAATAGTCAAAATTCCATTGAATTGAATGTCAGAACTGTTAGATTATCCTTTAGAACTACATGTATTTGTGTGGGAAATTACAGATGATCTGTGAACCCTCTGAGATGTGGCTGTGCAGATTTACTTTTTTGGGTTTTGCTGGGGAGGACATGCATAGCTTTCATGAAAGTCCCAAAAAAGTCTGTGATTCTCTTGCCCCTTCTCCAAAGAGTTAAAGAAATATGAGTCAAAAAGAAGAATCCTTTCAGTTCAGACAGTCTTTCCCCTGTCCACTCTGAAAACTTTTGTCCAGGATCAAGGAAGTCGGGGCATGGCTGCTTTTGCTTCCTGTGTCCACTGTCCCTTGGGCTTCAATTTGCCTCACGATCTGGGGAATCAGAATTCTATTTTGCATGCCTTCCACAACTGTAAGAGATTTTGAGTTTGTTCCAGATTCTTAAGAGACACCAGATGCCTCACAAAAAAGCAGCCCAGTTTCAAGGAAAATGTGCCCCATTTTCTTGGCTATGAACCACAAGGTTAAGCTTTTGGGGTGAGCTGCTGGGAGGAAGCATATTCAAGGCCTTCTCTGATGGCCAGTGCCTGATGTGGCCATCATTTGACCGTGGGAAAGATCCTCCCTCCTTAGGCTGCTTTGAAGTGAGAATTCTGCCAAACGTTATATTTTCTCTTGTAAGAAGGAAAGAAAACTAATATTTACTGAGTGTTTCATATGTCAGACTTCGTGCTAAGTGCCTTCATATACTTATCTTGTTTAATCCTTACAACAGCCATAGGAGGTAGATATTTGAAACCTGTATTTTCCAGATGAAAAATCTACAGCTCAAAGATTTTAAGTAAAAGAATTTTAATTTACAAGTCATTTATGTTACACTCCATGAGTACCATGTGAGAATATTTAAGCTGCATGAGTGGGGTTTGTGGTTTCCAATTGAGCAAAGAATTGCTGC
>PVIY010010980.1:0-66882 GCA_004026745.1 Myrmecophaga tridactyla | reverse complement strand
ATAACTGTGTGAAAATAATTGTAGAAGCTGAAGATAACATATTGCAAAAGATAAGTTAAGCAAAAAGAAACATTACAGATGTGAAATACTTTTTTAGTAAATTGTACTCTGATTCCTTCTGATAGAGTTGAAAGTTGCAGTAGTCTAGCTTAGTCATTCCAGTGTCACCTGTACTCTCAGAAACATTGCAATCCCAGAAGAATTGATATAAGCACATATCCTTCAAAAGGAAAAAGATTGAGTTGTATTTAGTATAAATTTTATACAGCATGAGAGCTATGCAGTAAGCTGATTCGAGCAAAAAGATACATCTCTCTGAACTTGTCTTGAATAGCAGAATTGCTATGTTAATTCTATAGTTATTGCTTGCAAAATTATTCAAATGTTTGTCCTATTTAAAAATATTTTTCTCATGTTGTAAATTATTATATGAGTGAGTGGCACATTACATTCTCTATGCTGTAATTAGTTATGGCAGCCTATAGACAAACTTAGCTTACTGACCACGTGCACAAATTATATGATTCAGGAATATTGAATAATTAAGTAATGCCTAAGATTCAGCAGCAATTTTTTTTTCCCTCAAAACCATACCTCTGCCTAGAGATGTCAACAAAATTATCCCCTCATTTCTGAAAGGAAAAACTCATGCATACATTCATGGCTTTTCTCTTTTACCTGGAGGGAAAACATAAAAGAAAATTTCCTCTTATGGTGGGTCAAACAAATTTGAACAGGAAATCAGATAGTAAATGTCACAAATACCCAACAGATTGTGATATCTGTACCATGCATAGAAGATACATTTGTTTCAGTTTGTCTAAAACTTGGGTCTCCACAGAGCAATAACATTTGTGGCTCATACAATACCTAAAGTTTCCATATATGAAATTTATCTTTCTTATTTCAAAGATATAATGTGCATGGATTTATGTATGTGTGTGTGTGTGTATGTGTGTGTTTGTATGTTTTGGGAAGACAAATCTCTTCTACAAACATAGTTTTAGAAGTCTAAATTTCATATTTTACCACTGCTCTATACTTAATGGCAGTTTGAAAGGCATTTTCTTCATGGTCCCAAGACCTTGTTCTAATTTTAAGGGAATCCAGCTGTATTAGTTTGTTAAGCTGCTGTAAGGCAAAATACCAGAAACAGAATGGCTTTTTTTAAAAAAAGAATTTAATATGTTATGAGTATACAGTTCTAGTGTCGAGAAAATGTCCAAAGCAAGGCATTAAGCAAGAGGTTACCTTCACTATGAAAGGCTGATGCCATCTAGAACACCTTCATCAACCAGGAAGACAAATGGTTTGTGTCTTCTGGGGAATTTGGCTTCTGGACACCTCTGACAGCTGGGGAGGCATATGATGACGTCTACTAGCTTTCTCTCCTGCCTTCACATTTCATAAGGCTTCCCTGGGAGCATTTTCCTCCTACATCTCCAAAGGTCTCTGCTGTATGGGCTCTGAAGCTGTCTCCAAAATGTTTCCTCTTTCAAATAGCTCCAGTAAACTAATCAAGACTCACCCTGAATGGGCAGAGTCACATTTCCATCTAATTAAAGGCTACAATTGGCATATCACATCTCCATGGGAAAAATCTAATCATGCTCCATCCTCTGGTCCCCCCAAAAGACATGTTTTCTTTTTCTATATATAAAATACATTCACTCCATCATAACATCACAAAAGTGTTAAGTCATTTCAGTAACAATGCAAATGCAATGCAAAGTCAAAAAACTACAAAATCTCATCAAAGTGGGTTGCAGATATGGTCTGTTTGAAGATAAAAAATTCTCCTCTGGCTGCAGACCTGAAAAACTCAGAACAAGTTGTCTGTTGCCAATATACAAAGGATGGACAGTCATAGGATATGTGTTTCCATTGCCATAGGGAGAAATCAAAAGGTAAACAGGGGTCAAAGTGTTCGGTAAACCTGTAGGTTAAACTCCATTGGATTTCAAACTCTGAGAGTCATTTATCCTTGAGTCTTGAGAAAACAGAATTCTCATTCTATCCAATGGTCTACACCGTGGTCTTGCTCTCTCCAAATGCTGTGATGAGGGTTCCAACCTTGGGGGACACTGGGAGATGACTTTTTTCTCAGATCCATCTTCTCCAAGCTTTGGGGCAGCCCTGGGCTCCCTGCCATCTCCAGGGCACACACTCAAACTCCTCATAACAATGTGGTAGCAGAAAGGCTCTCCCCAATTCCCAAGGAATATGCTCCACCCTCTCTGAGGTCTGAGATAGCACAAGTCTTCCTGAGCAGCGAAGGCCTGCCCTATGCCTTCAGGGTGAACTCACCCTCTCTGAGTGCATGGACAATTCTGCTCTCCTGGCCTGAGGTTTCTTGACTTCACACCTTAGCTTCCATGGTTCTTCCTCTGCAGTCATTTTGCTTTCAATCCATCTCTTTTCTGTTCCTTTTAGCCCAGACTGGCAGTGGTTCCATTTATACAGATTCCACAATAGTCTTGTCATTTTCCTATCAGACAGTAGGACTTTCCACAAATTCTTTCTAGATAACTCCATTTCCAATCCTGACTTTTCTCTGAAATGGCTGATTGGTTCCATGTTTGGTTAAATCCTCACATGGGGCACTATTCCTTTGGGCTCCCTTTTCTGGAAGCCCAGAATTTTACAGACCATCAATTTCTGATTCTTTTGTACCCAAGAATTCAGTTCTAACTTTCTTTCTTTCCTGTTGCATTTTACTATAAACTGCAAGGAGCAGCCAGACCACATTTTCCATACTTAGTTTGGAAATTTCTTCCATTAAATATTGAATTTATAACTTTCAATTTATTCTTTACATCCACAAAGAATGCCTTCCTTCCAGTTTGCAATGACACATTCATTTCTGTCTGATGGGCAGAGTCACATTTCCATCTAATTAAAGGATTTATTATATCCTTTATTTAAATTAAAATTTAAGCTTCATTGGAGGTATCTTCAGAGTCCACATTTCTACCTACAGTTTATTCAAAGCATTCTAGGCCATCTCTATCAAGATTCTCAAAATTTGTTCAAAATCTTCTCATTATCCTTTTTTTTTTGCATGGGCAGGCACTGGGAATCGAACTCAGGTTTCCAGTATGGCAGATGAAAACTCTGCCTGCTGAACCACTGTAGCCCTCCTTATTCCTTTAAAATACTTTTCCTATATGTTTCATTTTTGCAAACTGCAGTAGCTCCCCACTTCACTGGTACCAAAACCTGTTTTAGTTTAGTTAGCTTCCAGAAAGCAATGCATCAGAAATTAGAGGGCTTTTCAACAGGGAATTTAATAAGTTACAGCTTTACAGTTCTTGTGCTGAGAAAATGGCCAAACTAAGGCACTAACAAGAGATTATTTTCACAGAAGAAAGGCTGATGCTGTCCAGAACACCTTTGTCAGCTGGGAAGGCACATGGTGACATCTAAACTAGTTTTCTCTCCTGGCTTCTTATTTCATAAGGTTTCCCTGGGGGCTTTTTCCTACTGCATTTCCAAAGGTCTCTGGCTATGTGGGCTCTGAAGCTTTCTTCAAAATGTTTCCTCTTTTAAAGGATCCCAGTAAACTAATCAAGAACCACCCTTAATGGATAGCCATCTAATCAAAATGTCACACCCACAATTAGATACCTCACATCTCCATGAAGATGACCTATCAAAAGTTCCTGACCTGCAATACTGAATGAGTATTAAAATTAACAGCTGCCCCCACAAGATTGGATCAGGATTAAAGCATGGCTTTTCTAGTTATGTAATAGTTTCAAACTGGCATACCAGCAAACATAGGAAAGTTCTACATGCTCCTTTATTACAATGTGTTTTTATTGCACTTCACTGCTTGTTTGTTTACTTATATATTTATTAAAATTGTGTAATATTAATATATATTTAAAGTAGAGGTTCTTACTTCACTTAGGATATGGAAGGCAGTAAGAGAATGTTATTCTTATTCTAACAAAATAGCCAGGTAATCTATAAAATCATAACTTTCCTTGAACTCATCAGAGCTGAGTTCACAAGGTAACTAAGGGAGATAAATGCAAATAAATGGCAACCTTCTTGATGAAAAATGTGACACATAGCTCTTTCTCCTTGCCAGAGTAGAGAAAAGAACAGAATCTTCCATAGACGTGTGTAATATCAAATTAAGAAAAATGCTAATAAATTTCTAAATGACAACTGCAGACTAGGGTACCATTATCAAATAGCTGGGAGTCACAGTCATACATGAGTTCACTCCCAATAATAAATCGTTATTGGCCACCCCCTGGATTTTTTTTTTTTTTTTTTTTGCATGTGAAGGCACCAGGAAACGAACTGCCTTCTGGTTTTGATAAAATAACATTCGTAACAGAAAAAGGAGACCAGAAAGAGTCACTCTTAATGGCTAGAATCTACCTGAAAAACAAAGCCATCTGCCCCAGAAGGAGAAGTTCTAAATTTCTGCCTCTGATAAACCAGCAGAAATCCACTCCCTCTGGGGAAAGAGGAGAGTAAATGCCATCAGATTGTAGAGGTGAGGCAGAAAATTCTCTTGAACCAATGGTTCTGCATTAATATTAATATAAGGCAGATAACTGTTACCTCTGGTAGAGGAGAAGAAAACTATTTCATTGATAGATGGCAGAAAACTATTTCATTGATAGATAGATTTATGATAGATAGAAGATGGAGATTGGCTTCCTTGCATGGGATCAAGGACAAAAAGGTTAGGCGATCTCCCATAGCATTCCAGGGTCTAAAAAAAGCTTAGTATTTCAGGAACATAGGGACTGTTGAAAAATGGGGTAGATCAGGAGGGCAAAGAATTCTCAAGTTTTCCACTAATCTTTAGGTAAGAGCAGCCTATCACTGGAAGAATTTGAAGACACTGGCATGCACAGGATAATGATATCAGCTATGTTACTATGTTAATCTCCAATACTGTATAACAAATGCTTACAAATTTAGCAGTGTAAAACAACAGGATATGTATTTATTATCTCACAGTTTCTGTGGGTCAGGAGATGATTAACGGTTTAGCTGCAGTCTCTGATAGGTTGAGTCTAGGCTGAAATGAAGGCATCTTCTGGAAGCTGGAATGGGGAAGGATTCACTATGATGTTCTCTTGGGTTGTTGGCAGAATTCATTTTCTTGTGGTTGTAGAATTCAAAAAGCTTGCTTATTGAGGGTGGGCCATGGTGGCTCAGTGGCAGAGTTCTTGTCTGCTGTGCCGGAGACCCAGGTTTGATTCCTGGTGCCTGTCCATGTGAAAAAAAAAAAAAAAAGTCTTGCTTATTGAAAGCATGTGAAATGTCAGAATTGCTTGACTGTATATAATAGGTAGACCTTAACTATAGGCTGAATTCAAAGAATTCATTTTTAATATACAAACCTACATTGACTAAAAGAAAAGATATACTATGAAAACTCCAATTAAAAGACAGTTTGGATGGTTATATTAATATGAAGAAAAAGCAGAATTTAAAACAAGGAATATTACCAGGAAACCCAGGGACATTACCTAATGATAAAGTGGTTAGTTCATCAAGAACACATAAAAATCCTAAAGGTTTATGTACTCACTATGCAGAAGATTAAAATAGATAGTATAATAACTAGTAGAACCAAAACAGAAATATACAGTCCATAATTTGTGTTGGAGACTTCAAATCTCTTCCCTTACAAATCAATAGTAAAAGTAGACTGAATCTTAGTAAAATGTTGTAGGCCAGAGAAATTCTGACAACAAATTTGTCATTAATAATACAGACACACAATCTGTCAACAGCAAAATGCACATTATTTTCAAGTGTACATAAATTGTTCAGCAAGAGAGATCATATTCTTGTCTATAAAACAAGTCACAGCAAATCTAATAGAATAGAAATCATACAACGTACAATATCTAAGCACAGCATTATTATATTAGAAATCAATAGCAGGATATCTGGAATATTCCCAAATGTCTAAAAATTAAACAACTTCTAAATGAGTCACAAGTTAAGGAATGAATCACATGAGAATTTAGAAAACATTATGAGATAGATAAAAATGCAAACGCAATATTAAAATTTGTGGTTGCAGCTAAAGTAGACTTTTGAGTGACAATTTATGCAATTAAAAGCTTTAAAAGGTGAGAGGGTAGTTCGGTGGTAGAATTTTGATTCCCAGCCCATGCACTTCCCAAACAAACAAACAAAAGAAATCAACAAAAATAAACAAATAAACAAATTCAGCAAATGGTGCTATAATAATGGGATTTTCACATAGAAAAGAATGAAACCCCACAATACAGCATACAAAAAACAAAAAGCTTTAATAGAAAACAAGAAAGGTTTAAAATCCACATCGAAAAACTAGTAATAGAAGAACAAATTAAAGCACACTAAACAGAAGACAGGATATGATTTTAAAAAGAAATTAATAATTAAAAAACAGAAATTAATAAAATGAAAAGCATAAAACAATAGTGGAAATACAAGGAAGCAAAAATTAATAATTTAAAAAGTATTTAAAATTTTTATAAACAGTTTTGGTAAATAACCAGGCAGTCTGCTAAAAAAAAAAAAAAAGCTGGAGAAAATACACAAGTTAAAAATGTCACGAATTAAAGTGCTCCTTACAATATTCCAGACACTGAAATGTTAATAAGGGTATACTATGAAATGTCAATAAATTTGATAGCATAGATGAAAATGGGCAAATCCCTAGGAAGAGTCAAATTGTCACAGCTCATTCAAGAAGAATTAAACCTATATTATACATGACTCAAATATGGAGATATAGCTAAATAAGCAGAAATACATGCATGACCTTAATGATGGAGAGATTTACTTGAATAAATCATTGAATATTAAAAATCAATTTTTGCTAAGTCCCTTTCATTATCTGATAGCATATTTTTTGGATAAAATTTGAAGAAGTACTTCACAGTGGACTTTTAATTTGTTACCATCCATGTTCATATTAGCTAAGCTAATGAAAATTGAACAACTTCTAAATGAGTCACAAGTCAGGGAATGAATCACATGAGAATATAGAAAATATGATCTAGATAAAAATGCAAATACAACATATTAAAATTTGTGGATGCAGCTAAAGTAGACATTTGAGTGAAAATTTACACAATTAAAAGCTTTTAGGGATGAGAGGGTAGTTCAGTGATACCATTGCTTAATCAGACATTAATTAAAATAATATGCTAAATCCCTAACCATAAACAAGCATATAAATATAGATTGACAGATATTACTGCTTTCAGCCATGTGACTTTCTAAACTATAAAATCTATCACACAATAATGGGAGAAATTAAGACCAAGTAAACCTATGGTGCGCCTGAATCAGAGCAGAGTTACGTTCAAAATCCAGAAACACGACTATAGAGAGGAACACATTTATTTAAAGAAAATGAATATCTCGATGGCTTTAATGGAATGCATAGGTAAACAAGGAATTTCCTGGTATCTACTCTGAGAAGATCAAATATGAAATTATATATGTGATATATAAAATATTTTAAATTTAATTTTTATCTGATATGGCAATTATCTTCATGTGGTTTAACCACTGAGAATCCTGGCATTCACACCATTCATTCTGCCCCATGAGTGTGGATGGGCCCCATGATTTGCCTATAACCAATAGAATAGGGCAAAGATGACAGGATGTCACTTCTGTGATGACTTTACATAAGGAAGCCACTGTGAGTGAGGGGGCCACATGGCAAGGCACTGAGGACTACCTCTAGCCAACAGCCAACAAGAAATTAATCCTGCCCACAACACTAACCCATAGGCAAGTTTCCTGTGGAGACTTCAGCCCTGAATCCCTGATTTCAGACTTTAGAGAGACCCTAAAGTAAAGCTTAAACTGTACCTGGACAGAACCTGAACTACAAAAATTGTGAGAAAAACAAATGTGTTTTAAAGCCTTAAATTCATTATAATTTGTAATGCAACAAAACATAACTAAAATATTTAAACTACTAACACTGTAATGAGATGCTGAAATATCAATGACATATGTATTAATTCATGTTAGCATAAGATAACATTTGTAAAGGCAAAAATGGCAAGATATTTCTGTGTATTTTATTTCATTTTTTAAATACAAGTCTATTGAAGTATAATTTAAATCCAATAAAATCTGTACTCACATTTAGGTGTACAGATCAATAAATTTTGACAAGTGCCTGTGGTCATGAAACCCAAACACAATAAAGATAAAAAACATTTCCATCATCCCACTCTCTTTTGCAGTTATTCACAGCCATGGCTACATGGATCTGGTTTCTTTTTCTATAGCTTCATCTTTTTGCAAAATTCCATATACATTAAAATTTTGCACCTGTCTTGTTCTATTTAGTACAAGGTTTTTGAGAGCAATCCATAATGTTGCATGTATCAATGATTGATTTATTTTTATCTCTGAGTAATGGTGCATTGTATAGATATATTAAAATTGCTTTGTGGATATTTGGGAATTTCCAGGGTTTGGCTAAATGAGTAAAGGTGCTATCAACATTCATGGACATAAGCATTGTATAGACATATGTTTTCACTCTTTTTGAGTAAATACTTAAGAAGGAGATTGCTGAGTAATATAGCAGGGATGTGTTCAACGCTGAAAGAAATTGTCCAAACTCTTTAGGCAAGAGCATAATTTTTGTTTTATTACTAGAATCTCTTCCACTGATTCTGATACAGCCAGCACAGGGCGTATCATTTTGCAATCCCACCAACAACATATGAGGTATGGGAGTTCCACCACTCTACATATTCAACAGCATATGTTTTATCTATATTTTAATCCATTACATTAGGGGTGCAGCAGTATCTCATTGTTATTTTAATTTGCATTTCCATAATAACTAATGATTTTGTACATATTTGCTTGTACTTATTCGCCATCCATAGCATTTCATCAGTGAAATATCTGTATAAACATTTGTCTATTTTAATTGACTTTTTATTATTGAGTTGTGAGTTTTCTGTGTAGAAGTCCTTTACATTAGACCTACAGCTATTTTCTTCCTGTATGGATGTCTTTCCATGGTCTATATCATGTCTTTAAATAGCAGAAGATTTTTTAATTTTGATGAAATCCATTTTATCACTTTGCTTTTTGGAAAATCGTTTCTGGTGTCATAGTTAAGAAAATTTGCCTAATCTGAGGTTATAATGATTGCTTCAGTTGTTTTGTGAGAAATTTTGTAATTTGAAGTTTTTAGATGTATGATCAATTTCAAGTTAATTTTCGTATTTTGTGCAAAGTATGGGTCAAAGTTCTGTTTCATTTTTTTCCATATGAATGTTCATTTTTTTTCCAGAATTTATCTGTAGAAAAGACTCCCCTTCCTTTGTTAAACTTCTTGGTACTTTTGTTGATAACCAATTAGCCATATATGTGTGACTCTATTTCAAGACTTTCTAGAAATAGATGGAAGAATTGTTTCATGAATTCTTCTGTTTATACTGATGCCAATACTATACAGTCTTGATTACTCAGTTCATATTAATCTCTGAAGACAAATACTGTGCATGCTTTAACTTTGTTTTGATTTTTCAAAATAATTTCGGCCATTCTACTTGCTATTCCATGGAAAATTTATAACAATAATTTAAAACATAATTGTTTTAAATTATGACAAAGAACCTTACTGTAAGTTTGATTTAGATTGTGCTGAATCTATAGATCAATTTTGGGGGAAGGATATCTTAACAATATTGAATCTTTTGGTCCATAAATATGTTAGAATTCTCATTCATTTGAGTATACATTTCCACTTATTCAAATATTTATTCACATAATATTTATTCACATAAATATGAAAATAAATCAATTTCTTTTTAAAAGGTTGTTTCAGAGAGCATATTTAATTTCTATTTTTAAATTTACTTTCTATTAAAATTGTAAATGTAATATTTATAATATAAAATATTATAAATATATAATTAATAAATATAATTAAAATATATAAAATATTATAAATATTATATTTATGTTTATTTTTAAATCCTTTGTCACTTACTCTACTGACATGTATATTTAGGACTTTAAAGATTCCCAACCACTATTCTATAACATAGAATTTATTCTAAGAGATTGGAGTATAACCCTTCTTTTTGCCAAATTGAAAAAATATATATATTATATATATATATTATATATATATGTATCAACTGATGTCTTAGAAGATTTCTGGGCTTTTAATTTTTATTTTATTTTATTTTTACAATTCCTTTATTGAAATTTTATCTGGTATTATTTCAAAGATATTTATTACTTTAACCACATAGCCAACTTTCAGAAAGTAGAGGGAACATAATATCTATTCCACTGTAAGATTTTTAAACATGTTTTTTTTTTAAATCATGAATTATCAGTTTGAATCCTATCAACTTGTTTGTCAGCATATCGGGAAGAGAAAATTCTGTCAGTGAAAGAAATGTAGTGCAGCATCTGATGCACACTGCATTATTATTTGCTCTTTTGGAGTCTAAAACATTTATTTTTGATAAGACACATTTCAAATTATTTTGTAAGAGGTTTTGTAAATTTGAAGATGTGTTTCATTATAAAATGGAATGTTGATCTTAGTTTTCTTTTATATAATTTTATATTTATTTCAGCAAAGGCTGTTTATTGAGTCATTCAATCATTCATTAAACTAATATTTATTGAATGTTTACTATTTGCCAGGCATTGCTATAATATCTATTATTATAGTTATAACAGTGAATTAAGCAAAACCCTGCTCTAATGAGCTTACATTCTAGCAGATGGGAAAAATATACACATACATACATATTCATAATAATTATCCACCAGGTTAGGGATAAGTGCTGCAAAAATACACCACGAAATCACAGAAACCAGGGATTATATGGGGGAGTGGCTATGCTTATAGATTCCTCCAAGTGCTCTTAAAATTGTGACAGAATTTTAAGATCTAGAAGGCATTTCAGAGATCATTGAATACAAATTATTTATTTTAAACAAGAAGATATTGCCACCAAAAGAGAGAGGGGATAAACTAGCCAAGATCTCATTAGAATTACATATTTAGTAAACTTGACCTGGGAAACCAGATGACCTAACCTCAATGCAGTGCCCATTTGCATTGCTAACTTGCTCCAGACTGGGCCAAATTTGCTCCCAAGTGTTTAACAGAGGCAAAGATCCAGTTGTTCATCCTCTACTCCTTTTCCCATCCCAGGCTTCCAGGAGGAGTCCTGCCTACTCATTATTGGAATATTTCAGATTAATTTTTCATATATTTCTTATAGTTCTAATAAAGTTCTTCTTTTGTCTATATTTCATCATATTGATTCTCACCACAATTCCAGATCATTAGGGAGTAAGACTCATATATGTATGCTTACATATGTGTGTGTTCACGCGCATTGTGCGTGTCACCACAGCAAGTAGCCTGGTACAACAGATGTAGCTGACACCTAAAACACATGTGCTACACTTTATAAGATACCTTCACAGTCCTGTCCATTTTATTTTATTTATTTATTTATTTTGCATGGGCAGACACTGGGAATCCAACCCGGGTCTCCAGCATGGCAGGTGAGAACTCTGCCTGCTGAGCCACTGTGGCTCACCCAGTCATGTCTATTTCAATAAATGCCCAAGATGAAATAATTCACACATATATTTTGACTCAGGGTCTCATTCATTGATTTTAATCAAGCCCCAGGAAAAGTGTATTTACAAACCTGGGGACACCCCAGGGAAAGATGATCAATATTGAAGTTGGTTTGTTTCTTTGGGTTCTTAGAATATCAAAATCAGTCTAAGGATGGAAATGAGGCTTCAGATCTCCATTGGCTTCAAGGGCATAGCTGGGTTGTAAAGCCATCATGCGGGCTCAAATCTACGCTGCTACATTTGAGAACAACCCGGGGTTCCCAGCTGTTCAAATATACTTTAAGGGTATTTAAAAATGTGATCAGTCAACTGGAAACTTTTTATTGAGTACTTGGTAACCATCTGCAGTCAATAAAAAGCAACCAGTTGGCCTCAATACCTAGAAGCACACTGGTCACTTGTGTTTTGGGGTAGATTTGGTCCTATGCCTATGTGCACCTGTTATCCAGGCCCAGCATCATCTTATAGTCTGAGAGAGGCAGTAAGTGCAGCACTTCCAGTGATAAGTTCATTACACCTGCAAATAAGCATGTCCAGGTATCTACCCATTTGCTTTATAAAGATGCTTCAAGTCAATGAAGGGATGCCAATAAGTTTCTATTCAGAAGCCCAACTTTAGTTATAAAAGAAAAGTAGAAAAGTACAGATGCATATGGTCTTCGTATACCTTTCTTTCCTGAAAAAAATAAATCTAAATCAGGATTGCAAAAGAAGTTCATAAATTGTTTTAGGAATTACAGTGATTCAATATAAATGAAATCACAGCTGGCATTGATGTAAGACTGCTGTGAAGAATCGGTTTGCTCAAAGGTGCTGCTATCACTTGGTCAAGGGTTGTTTAAAAGTAGCAGAAAGGGCTATAGAATAAAAGTAATGAATAGTGGAAATGAATAAAATGGGAGAAAACTATTGGTACAGTACAAAAAATATAAAATCCATTAAAGTAATAACAGGCCAATTTACTAAAATTTCTGAAGTTATCTTATAAAATAGCTCTGCATGATTTCTCTTATTTTCAGTTATGATGTTTTTTTTTTTTAAATGGGCTCAGGTTCTGTTGTTGATATGAAGGGTGGTGCAAGGAAAAGAAGCTTCAACCTGTCATCAGAACATCTAAGTCAGAAAAGAAGAGTTGCCACTAATTACCTAAATTTGAGTAATTGCTTTACTTCAATGTCTACTAGTTTTTTAATGAATAAAAAGGACAAAATATTATATAAACATGTGGAATCACAGAATAATAATCCAAAAAATTTTTCTTTATGAATGAAAAGACTTAGGCCCAGGGGTAAAACAATTTGCTTCAGGTCTTCAACTGAATAATGAGAGCTGAGACCAATTTGCTTTCCTAGCTCTGCATAAATGGGTTTTGCAGGGCTTTCCTTGCCTTTCAAAGCATGTTCCCTAGAGGAACAACATCAGCATAACTGTAGATCTTGTCAGACATGCAGAAAAGCAGGCAAGACCCAAGACCTACTGAATCAGCATCTGCATTTTAACCAGATCTTAAGGTGATTCCTCTCCTCATTAGAGTTGGAAAAGAAACACCTTAGGACCTACTGCCTTCTCACTATGTGGTTAACGTAGAGATCAAATTAATTGGTAAATGCAAAACTAACTATGCTCAATAAATGCAAACTATGATTCTATAACTTTACTTAATTGTGCTTTTAATTTAAAATGTGAAATTGAGTAAAAAATGCCCCTGTAACAATTTCACTAATTATAATCCTCACACTTTTTCCGATAAATTCAAAGCTCTTCTGACAAGTCAAAATTAGAATAGCTATTTAATCAAATATTCTTACTGCATTGTGCAATATTTAATCTACAAGAGGATTTTTCATCCATGGCTATTAGAAGTGTTTACAGAATTTATAATGTATCTAGCTTTCTCATTAGATTTTTTTTAGGTTTTCCTATCATATGGGATTAATTCAGGATTGAAATAAAGTCATAATCTAAGACGATGGGCAAATTGCTGTGCAAGAAAGTGGCTGGCAGTGCAATCAGATTTTCTCACGTCTATTTCTGATATCTTCACAAGTAGCTCTAGCCCTTGAAGTAGTGAGAAGAGCAATACCAATCTAATGTTCTCCCCGTTCAGATAAAGACCCTTAAATATGGCAAATATGTCTTATTTGAAACATGGATTCTCAATGTCAACACAATGCCTGGTCTAGACCAGGTGGTGAATAAATATTGTTCACAAGAAAATGGGGTGGGGGGACAAAAAAACTAGGGTAAAACTCTTTTCTGCCTAACCAATTGAAGAAAGAAAGAAATGGGATCTGATTTTTTTAGCAACAGAGAAAATTATGAGATCTCTCAACACGATTTAAGGTTCCTGCATTATCCAAACCTGACTTTGAGAGAAAGAGACAGTATTTTGAGAAATATTGCACTCTATACTCTTGTATAGACTGAATAGAATAAATCCAAATACAGCATCATTTACATTATAAAGGTAAAGTCCAAAATAGGAAGAACATAGCCAGTATCTTTAAAACAAAAACTACAGCACAAGTTGATACAATCTGGCTGTATTTAAAAGTCCCAACAATAAACTCAAAAATCCTAACAATAAACTCAGAAGACCATCAGACTGAGTTAGAGAACAAAGTGCAATCTGTGCTATTTACAGCAATAATGCTAAATAAATATGAAAAGAAAAGCATGGACAAAGACATATCAAACAAATGCAGACAATAGCATGCATGTCAAAATAGATATCAAAAGATACAATAGAAACACACACAATGAACAGAATTTTAAAAAGTAATTTTGAGTGAAAAAGTATTATGCTTAAATTTCAATTGTCATAGATGTTATACCACAAACCATAATATAAAAAAAAATTAGGTTCACAGAATGATGCACTGACAAAAGGATTGAAAATTGAAAAGAGAGGGTAAGGATCTGAGTCTATACAATGAGAAATCTAATGTAATTTAACTGCGCTCCTAGAAAAAGAAGAGAGAGATTGCAGTAGAAATAATATTGGCTGATATAGTTGTTGAAAGTGTTCCATGCTGCTGAAAGTACCAAATCCTCAGAATCTAATTAAGTCAAAGAATTTTCAAAAGGACAAACAAAATAAGCCACATTGAAAACATTATTTTTAAAATTAAAGGTAATAAAATCAAAGAGAATATTTTAAAAGTGATCCAAACAGAACAGAACAAAGAGAACAGAATACATTCAAATGCATTCAATGCCACAATAGCTAAACTAACAGATAACTTTTCAAGAGCAAACTTTGCTGAAAGAAAAAGTACACCCAATCTATAATTCCATGTGCAACAGTCTTCAAAAAATTAAGGTAAAATAAAGATTTTATTAAAAATTGATGGAATTTTCCAAGAACAGATCAAAACTATAAGGTGTTCATATAGAAGACAAAGTAAAAAATTTGAAAAATGGATGTTAAACAATGCCTTGTAGGGTTTTATAAAACTAGATCTCTCTCTATATATACATATTGCGTGTGTGTGTGCTTGTGTAAGTATGCATGTGTGCATATTATAGGTACACGTTATGGAGTGAGAAGAGAAAGCCTTAATTATAGGGATTAAAAAATCCATTGCAGACCATAAAGAAGTTTCTCAGAGGAAAATATATATGTACTTATAAAATAACTCTTTATAATTAATTTCAAAATTATGGTGAAATTCCTTGAAAAATAAAACTTACAGAAACTGACACCAAAAAAAGTGAAAATCTAAATAGTAAATAAATACATCAACTGAATTTTTCATTAAAAGTTTTCTCAGAGTACAAAATCTGGTTACTTTAACAGTTATATAAGAAAGAAAGGCATTTTTGAAGTAATCAAATCTGGTTAAACATTCACTATCAAAAATGCAATTTGCCAAATTAGCATCATGAAGATTAAATGCATATAACTATCTCAATAGATACAGAAAAATAACTTAATAAATTTCAAAATTCAGTCCTATTAAAATCTTTTCTTTAAATTACGAGTGTTGGTTAAGTGGTTGACAAATAGGAGCGCTTGTTCATCACTAATGGGAATGTAAAATGAGCCTCTGTGGATGACAGTTTGGCTGTACTACAAAAAGTTAAGCACAGAATTACCATATGATCTGGCAGTCCTACTTCTGTGTATATATCTAAGATAATTGAAAGCAGGGACTTGAACACATATTTGCACACCAATGTTCACAAATGCCAAAACATGGAAGTGACCCAAGGGCCCATTAGCTGATGAACAGTTAAGCACATTGTGGTATATATATATATATATATATATATATATATATATGTATATGTATGTGTATAATGGAATGCTATTCCACTGAAAAAAGGAACGAAGTCCTGATACATGCAATAACATAGATGAACTTGAAGATAACATATTGCGTGAGATAAGCCAGACACGAAAGGACAAATATTGTACGACCTCACAGATCTGAAATAATTAGAATAACAAACTTATAAAGCCAGGACCTAGAACATACATTATCAGGGGATGGAGTGCGGATGAGGAATAGAGTTCAGGTTTAAAATACACATAGTTTCTACTTAGGAAGGTGGAAATGTCTTGGTAATGGGTGAATATAATTAATAGCTCTGAATTATATGCCTGAATACGATTAAAAGGGGAAATTTAGTATGTATATATATCATTAGAATAAAAATTATAAAAAAAAACAACATGGAAGTGCACAACACAAATAGTGCACCCTAAGTTAAACCATAAAGTACAGTTAGTAGTACAGTTATAAGAATGCATTTTCATCAGTTGTAACAAAGGTACCACATCAATGCCAGGTGTTAATAATAGTGTGGTATATAGGAATCCTGTATTTTAGGCATGATTGTTCTATAAACCCACAACTTCTTTAATAAAAAAAAAATAAGACTTTGAGAGGATGGGAAATCAGCAACTATTATGTATTCATAGGACCCTTTAGAGATTATAGGCTGGGGTGATTATCTTGCAATGGCTCTCAGCTACTTTTCTCTGCTGACATATGTTAGATGATGTTTCACACTTTAACAAGTATGCAAGGCTTATAGACATTGTTCTATTGTGCTAGCTGCCAGAATGCAATATATCAGAAACAGAATGGCTTTTAAAAAGGGGAATTTAATAAGTTACTAGTTCAAAGTTCTAAGGCTGAGAAAATGTCCCAATTAACCAAGTCTGTAGAAATGTCCAATCTAAGGCATCCAGGAACAGATATCTTGGTTCAAGAAGGCCGAAGAAGTTCAGGATTTCTCTCTCAAGTGAAAAGGCACATGGTGAACACAGTCAGAGTTTCTCTTTCACCTGGAAGAGCACATGGTGAACATGGCATCATCTGCTAGCTTCCTCTCCTGGCTTCCTGTTTCATGAAGCTTCCCAGGAGGCATTTTTCTTCTTCATCTCCAAAGGTCACTGGTTGGCAGCTTCTTTTGGCTATGTCATTCCTATAGAGGACTTAAATCCAATGATATCTATAATTCCATTAAATATTAATAGAGTAAATATTTCAGTTATAAAACAGAGATTCTTACATCTAAACAAAAAACACTGCAGTATAATGTTTTACTAAATAATGTTCAGGGTTGAGAACAAAAGGATGGAAAATTATCCATTCAAACACTAATCAGATGAAAATCAGCATGTCTATATTAATATCAGGCAAGGTTAATTTTAATGAAAGTAGAATTAGAGAGATAAAGAGACTCTCTAATGATAAAAGATAAATTTACCAATAGTTATCTTAAACATGTATGTACCTAAATTATTAGTTTCATAGCACATGAGGCAAAAATTGACGGACATCAAAGAGTTTGGCATATTTGTTTAAGCTTTTAAATATATTGCAACAGAGGGTGCACAGGTAGTTCAGTGGTAGAATGCTTGTCTTCCATGCAGGAGACCTGATTCAATTCCTGGACCATGCAACAGAGATTGTCTTTTGATTAGAGTTTTACTTTAGCCATTCCAATTTCTCTATTTTCAAACAGTCTGAACATTTTTACTTTAGTTTTTTCTTAAGTAAGAAATATATGTTGTGATATTATTTGGCATGCACTGCTAACCAGTTTTGTGAATATATGATTTCCCCGTTTTGATTTAGTTTTAAAAATATAGTTGCACTTTTCTCTACATTAATTTGCATTTCTTATTATATTTTATTTAATTTCCTTCTTTCTTGTCATAGGCCAATCTGAAAATATTCAATTATTTGTCCCTTGTTTGAAAAATAAGCATCACATTTCAAAAGATTATGAACATATGTAATAAACATATATGTATAATACAATAGGTTTTATAATAAACATATATAATAAACATACATGTATAAACATGTAAAGTTTTTAAATAAGTTTTCAAATTACTCAGTATTTCTTTATTAATATTCACAAAAAAATATACCTAGCATAATTTAAGAACCTACTGAAAACCCATAAACACCACCATGTTCTTATGATTGCTTTTTTAAACACAATAAATAAGCTATATTAATAACCAATTTGTAGTTTACTGATATAATTTATCTATTTGTATATTCAAAATAATTTCTTAATTCCTACTTTTTCTTGCTTTCTTTTATGTTTTTTCTTTCTTTTTGTTAAAGCATTAGTGAAGTCTTGTGGGTATTAAAATTTCTTAGACAGTTTTGGCAAAAAAAAAAAACAACTGTTTATTTTTCCTCACTCCCTACTTATTGTATAGCTGTGTATGAAATTCTTAGTTGACAGTAGTTTTCAAGTAAAACAAAAGTTTAGATATATCAAATGAGTGATTAAGATAAAGTTCAGTTTATTAGATAGCTCTGCAGGAAGAGAAGAATTCTTATGTGTTTTATATATTTATCACATTTTAAAATGAAGTTTTAAACTTTGAAACATTGATTTTTCATGATTAAATTAAAATAGATGAGTTCATTCATGTTATTAATATGTTTACTTAACCTATATATTCACATTTGTGCATTGTGTGCATGTTCCTTTATGAGTTTTAGTTTTCTCTGTGCTTTAAAAAATTCATTGAACTATTTTTTAAAAAAAGAAAAGTATGTATTCCATCATTGTCTCAGAACACAGGGATTTTCACAAATTGCTTCAGTTCACTCCCACCCAAGTACATGTGTTGGAAGTTTCTCACAATTGCACTACAATTTCCAAATATCTGTTCTGATGAAAATGACAATCTTATAAGTATCATTGTGTTTTAGCTTGCCTAGTCATTACTCCAACTAGTCACTATCTAGTCAGCTAGTTGCTGACAAAGGGATATTTTCAAGTAGGCAGGGAATGAAGAGTAATTTAGTTATCATCGCTAATAATTCTGTGCTTTCTTGAATATTTGTTTCCAATGACTCGGATTCAACATGGTGGTGATAAATGTGCTCTGGGAAAGTCTGGGCAATATCTAAATTCTTACTTCTCATCTGTTCAAGTCATCCCCTTAGATCCATCACCTCATCCCAAGTCCCACCCAAATCTCTCCATATCAAAGACCATTTCTCTTTCCTTCCTTAAGTTATGGGATCTTTGAAGGCAGCAATGGCTGCTATTCTTCTCCAAAACTAATGTTGATGCAAAGTTTATGTACTGCACCCTTCACAAATATGATTTGAAATATTTAAAGTCTGGCTTGTTTGAAATCAAAAGCTCTTTCTATCAAGATTGTTGAGTTTTCCATGAGTTTCAGCAGCTTATGTCAAAATTAAAGGGAAAGAATAAAAAACAAAAATGAACAGACTTTCATGTTCTCTGGTTCCCTGGGGCATCATCATTAAAAATGCAGTTTCACAAGCAGGACTGCAAAACTCAGAGTTTTATAAACAGGCACATCCCACAGAATACTTCTTGCATTGACATATCCCTGCAGAATGCATATTGGGTTTTAAATAAACATCATAGAATATGTGAATCTAAATACCATATCTTCATTGGCTATTTAGATAGAAATAATATGTATTTAAATACCTACATTCAGTACACTACTTTTAAAAAGGGTATAAAAGAAAAGTCTTTAGTTACTTTCCAAACAAACAAACAAAAAACAATTGTTTGACTATTAGTATCACATATAGAACTTTCAAAAAAAATAAAACACAGAACTTCCTGATTTTCAACAAAAGGAAATATAAGGCTCAAATGCTGCCTCTAAGAAAGACATGAGACTAAAGGCATTTCAACATTGCCTTTCATATAAATTTAGCCCTTGCCATCAGTTCCTGTGAGCATGTTTCCCTATAATTACCCTTTCGTCATCCAACTAATTCAGTATCATCTTTCAAAAGTAAAGAAAATAAAAATAACTATTTCACAGGCTTTCCTCCTTCCTTCTCAACTCTATTCAACTGTCAAATTCCTACTAATTTGATGCATATTAATTCATTACAGGAGAACGCCTTTTTACTTTAACAATTTGTTTTGAGATAATTAAGGACGCGCTTGCAGTTGTAAGAGATAGCAGACAAGATCTCATTTATCCTTTACAAATTTTCCACCAATGGTACCATCTTGCAAAATTAAAGTATAGTATCACAACCAGGAAATTGACACTGATATAATCCACCAACTTTATTCAGTTTCACCATTTTTACATGCGCTCATTTATGTGTGTGTATTTAGTTCTATTCACCTTTATCACAGATAGATTCATGTGACCACCACTAGTCAACAGAGAACAGTTCCATCATCTCAAGGACACCTCCTTTTACCCTTGGATAACCACTCCCACTTTTTAATTGTCTATATAGCCTCTTCAATGAAATATCTCTTAATGTCTTTTGCCTCTTCTGTTTGTTTGTATTCTTACTGTTGAGTTCTCAGAATTTATTGTATATTCTGGGAAACATTCTTTATTAGATATGTGGTTTGAAAATATTTTCTCCCTGTCTTGTAGCTTTTTTTCATCATTTTATCAAAGATTTTTGAAGGATGAAATTTTTTAATTTTTTATTTAAAATATTTAAATTTAAAAGCTCAGATTTATGAATTATAATTTATCAGTTTTCCTCTTATGGATAGCTCTTCTCATGTCAACTCTAGGAACACTTTGCTTAGTCCTAGTTTCTGAAGATATTCTCTTTTTTGTTTTTTTTTCCTAAAGCTTTTATAGTTCTTTATCATTCATTTTAAGTTAAGTTTTGCATAATGTATGAGATTTATGTTGAAGTTCATTTTGTTTGTCAATGGATGTCGAAATGTCTTTCTTGCATCCATGGAATTGTTTTTGCTCCTTTATCAAAAAATCAGTTTGGCATATAACAATGGAATTTCTTTCATTCTCTTTGTTTACCCCCCTCCATATCCCTCTGTTTTTATTACTATAGTTATGCAACGATCTTACTACAGGGCAATGTGATTCTTTCCACTTATCACCAAAATTCATGCTCAAGATTATGTTAGTGTCACGCCATATAAATTTAAAAATGATACTGTATGCCTACCAAACAAAAAACTTGCTGAGACTATGATCAGAATTTCATTAAAACTGTAGACTTAATTGGGGAGAACTGACATTTTCATTATGAGGAGTCTTCTAATCCATAAGCATGGTATTTATTTTTATTTAGGTTTTTAAAAATTATGTGTTATCATTATTAGTTTTTTTATTGGAGAAGTTGTGGGTTTACTGAAAAATAATGCAGATGTTCTGGTTTGCTAGCTGCCGGAATGCAACACACCAGAGACGGACAGCAGAAAATACAGAGTTCCCATATACCTCCAATTTTACAATTAACACCTTAGTGTGATACATTTGTTAGAATTAATGAAAATTCTTATGATATTGAACCATTATCTGTTGTCCATGGTTTATATTAGGGATTCCATGTTTGTGTTGTATAGTCATTTCTTAAAAAAATTTATTCTAAAAAAAAAGTTTATTCAATACAACCTAAAAATTTTATATCTACAACCTTAAAGTTCCCTTTTAAACCATATTCAGATGCATAACTTTTGCTTTTAATTGCATTCAAAATGTTGTGCTATCATCACCATTATCCTTTACCAAAACTTTTCCATCACCCCTAATAGAAACTCTTACAATTTAAGGGTTAACTTTACATTCCCTATCCCTACATTAGCCCCTGGTGAACCTATATTCTACTTGCTGAGTCCATGAATTTCATTATTCTAATTATTTCATATCGGTGAGATCATATAATATTTGACCTTTGTGTCTGGCTTATGTCACTCAATATGATGTGCTTAGGCCTGCTTTAATGTCAACACATAGATCCTGTACACGTTTTAAGTTTATACATAAACACTTCATTTTCTCTGGACCATTGTCAACGGTATTGTGCTTTTAATATTGGTTTCAACATATTCACTGGTAGAATTTAGAAACATGGATTTTTTGTGTTGACCTTAAATCCTGTGATCTTGCACAAATCACTTATTTCTAAGGATAATTTTGGTAGATTCCTTAGGATAGTCTACATTGACAACTGTGCTGGTTTGAAAGTTTTATGTACCTCAGAAAAGCCATGTTTTAATCCTGATCCAATCTTGTGGAAGCAGCCATTTCTTTTAGACCCTATTTAGTACTGTAGGTTGGAAATTTGATTAAATTATCTCTACAGAGTTTTGACATGCCCAATTGTGGGTGTGATCTTTGATTAGATGGAGTTGTGACTTCACCCATTCCAAGTAGGTCTTGATCAGTTTACTGGAATCCTTTAAAAGAGGAAACATTTTAGAAATGACAGAAATGGCAAAAGCTTCAAGGCCGACAGAAACTTCACCGCTGCGTTGGCACAGATGCAGACAAGTGGAGAACAGAGACAAGGATGTTTGGAGATGCTTGGAGCCTAGTAGATATTGTCATGAGATGTTAAGTAAGCCAGAACCTGAAGACAGCCAAGGGAAGCCAAGAGATTAAGCCAGCCCTTGAGAAGTAAAATGAGGACCCGTCACAGGAATAAGGACTGAAAGCAATGGACCCCAAGTCATATGCCAGCCCAGGGACTACCAAGCTGACAGACGTGTTTCTGACCCATCAGCCTTTCTTTAATGCAGGTAAACTCTTGTTGGTGCCTTAATTTGCACATTTTCACTTCCTTAGAATTGTAAACTTGTAACTTATTGAATTCCTCTTTTGTAAAATCTGTTCCAGTTCTGGTATATCGCATTCTGGCAGTTAACAAACTAACACAGCAACCATTTCATTTGCAAATAGAATCAGTTTTATCTCCTCTTTTTCAATGTATGTGACTATTGTTTCCTTTTTATTTACATTATTACTGTTGAGAAATTCTGGTACTATGTTGAATAAAAGTGATGAGAGTGACTAGCATTGCCCTGCCCCTGTCCTCAGAGAGGAAGCACTAATAGATTAAGTCCGTGAAACATATTTAAATTTCTGGGAAGACTGTGGCAGAGAGAAAAAAGGAACACAAAATTCATAATATGATTAAATCTGTTTTGATTGCAAATAAATATTTGGGAATATAATCTAAATCTCTTAGATAATAAATGCATTAAATTGCAGGATACAAAATTACTTTAAATAATTTTGATTAATTATTCTTGGGTGTAATGGATAGAATAATGCCCGCTCAAAGATGTCCATACACTAATCCCTCAAACCTATTAATATGTTACATTACCTAATAAAAGTGACTTTGAAGATGTAATTAAGGTTATGAATTTTGAGATGTGGAGATTATACTGGATATTAGTTTAGTTCATTTCTACTCACATCTATCCTAAGCAGCATAGAACTTTCTCCAGATGGAGGCAGTGGAGATGTAGCAAATGGGGAAGTCCAAGACATTCCAAGTGTGAGAAGATTCAATGTACTGTTGGCTGGCTCTAAGTTTATGGGGCCTCATGCAATAATCAGAGAGATACCTCTAGGAGCTGAGGATGGCCTCTGGCTGAGAGCCAGGAAGAATTAGGGACTTCAGTCTTAACAATCATGATGAATTAAATTCTGTCAATGACTTGTTTCAGATTGGAGATGGACTATTCTCCAGAACTTCCAGCCAAAGTTCCACTCCTATTTATATCTTAATTTTAGTCCTGTGATATCTGAAGCAGAGGGACAATCTGAACTATGATGTTTCCTGCAAGGATTTCTTTTTTTAAGTTGCTAAGTTTCTGATAATTTATTATGGGAGCAAGAGACAACTAATATATGTGTGAGTTTCAAATAGTAACTTTTGAAGATTTCTTCTGATTCTATTGCACAGATTGTTTGAGAAACCCTTTACTGCCCAAGGTAATAACAATGACAAAAGAAAAATATTAGAACAGTTAAATAAGTAATCATTTGCAGATATATGGTGCGTGTATCATTTGATTTTTACCAAGAATTTGGTGATTTATGGACAAGCCATTAGTAAAATAATGTGAATTCTGTAACATGCCAAGATTCAAAACCAATATACAGTTTTCTAGCTTTTTTCTTTACATAGAAACATAACCACATAGAGAAATAATGATGCTTCATTCACAATAGCTAAAGCTACATGTAAAATAGGCATAAATGTAACAAGAAATGTTCTGTTCTTAAATGTAACAAGAAATGTTCTGTCCTTATATGAAGAATATCACAGAATTTTATGGTTTATTGTAAGATAACATTGAAGAAGTACACTAAAGAAACAAGTCAGTAAATTCATAGCGAGTGAAATAGAACCTAGAGCAAAAGATAGAGAATGTTACATACCAGCATTGTTAGAGGAAAGGATGTCACAGGAAGCAAACTCAAATACTTTTGCCATTATTTTGTCCATCTCCCTCAAAAATCTGCTGAGTATTCATTTGATTCAAAATAACTTAAAGAAAATATATATTCTTTTTCTAAACCTTGGAGTCAAAAGGTTGCCCAAAATAAATTTTTCTAAAAACTTAATGAAATTAGGATCTGAATATATCAAACAATTTCCTAAAAATATTTCACCATGCTGAAGGTCAGGAATCAGTATTGTCAGGATGAAAAATACTGGACAGGAATTCTCCCCAGATGCATGCCAATAGACAAAGAAGAAACCACCACTGATGAGATCAGATGTTTGGCAGTATGAAGAAAGTAGAATTTTGCCAATTTTCTAGGCCAAACACAAGACTGATGACTGACAGGAATGTCAGATATCGTAAAAATTACTGAGAGGAGAACATTTCCAAACTGTCACAGCCAACATCAGGGAACACCTGGGAAAGTAGCGTAGTGCATGGCTGAGAGACAAATGTGTGCAAGTACAACAAATGCTCACAATCACCAGGATTTTATAATTGCACTCCCATATGAACTATACAATTTCTTAACTATCCTAATGTATAACCGAACAATACTAAAATGATGGTTTACCAAAACGCAGTAAAAAATGTTTCACATTTGGTGAAACTTCCTAACCCTCAAACCTACAAAGAGCCCTTTGACTGAAGTGAATTAATACAAAGCAATTAATAGAAATAACAGTTCTATATTTGGTTTAAATCTCATGTCCACCAGTATCTGAAGTTACTGACCATCACCTTATCTGATTAACATTATCCCTTGATTCCTCCTAATGCACCATGTTCAGAATGCTACTCTAACTGAGATAACCCATGAGATATTTAAGTAAAAAATCATATAATCTTTTGATGATAGCCCCAAATTTATAAGATGATGCACTCATACATATGCACATAAATATACAAATGCATGTATATACACATATTTAATAAAAAGTGTTTTGCAATCTTGATTATGATATTCTATAAAGGAGTAAAAGCTTAATTTAGTGTAAATCCAATGCATTTAGTTAGAAGGTTTAAATAGAGTCTAAATAGAGCTTATATTGGAACAATGAATACTGTAGGGTACATATTGGAGCTGTGTACCACCCAAAAAGCATGTTCTTAGTGAATCCATTGTTCTCGTTGTGAAACCTGTTAAGTAGGACCTTCTGATGAAGTTATTTTAGGTAAGATGTAACATATGCGTCTTAAAGCTATACTGAAGCCCTTATAGGAAAGTCAAAGCGAGAGAGAGAAAGCAAAAAGCCACAGAGGAAGCAGCTACAAGCTGAAAGCCGGTGGAACCTGGAATAGAAAGGAGAGGTTAGGCGAGGCCAGCATCTACATTGTCATATGGCAGAGGAGTCAAGTAGCAAGGATCACTGGCAGTGAGCTCCAGAATGCAGTCTTTGGAAAAAAAGCATTGCCTTGGTGACTCCTTGATTTGGACTTTTCCTAGCCTCAAAACCATGAGCCAATAAGTTCCTACTGTTTAAACCAAACCATTCCATGGTATTTACTTTAGCAAAGAGGAATCAAAAACAAATACCAAAACAATGCAATAGCTATGTCTACAACTGAGTTTAAAGTGCAAAAAGAAAATGCAGAGGTGAATGGGAACAAATTCCCAGAACAGTTCATAAAAGAAAAAAAAGATAACCTCAGATATGTCACTGTGAAATAAGACAAAAATACATGATCACGGTAGAATGATCCTTCTAGTTGGCTTAGGGAATATGGCTTATTCTTATTCAACTCACATGAAAATATAAAACACAGCTATCATTATTAAGAATAATTGATCAGTGGAGAATGGTTTAACGTGAAAAATTATAACAGCAAATAAATTGTTGAATCCATATGCACTATCCACATGTCTCATACTAAATTCTGCCATCTTATATTCAAAAATAGCTTTTGCTCCTGTTTCTATTTCATTGCAATCTGATAAGGACTGAAAGTATTTCAATATGCAAGATGTGGACAACAAATTTTATGATCTAATTTACACTGAAATATTTTTGCCCAGGACTTTCCAGGATATCAGCAATTTTCTTTGTTTCTAAAGCACATTACCATCAAGAATGGGAGTTCAAGATATAAAGGAAGGAGGAAACAGAAAATTTTGAATATAAGATTATATTACACACCCTTCTACTTATGAAATATTGTACTGATAGTTATAACTATTTCTATAATATATTAAAATTTGCAATAATTGTATCAAACATGTACATTGCAATTGTGCCTTGAAAAGCACAGAGGGGCTTTTATGAAGTGTTCATTTAAATTTCATTACTTTAATTTTGCTCAAGACACCTCAAATTGATAACTCATTACTTTGTTCTCTTGATGCTGCTTCAATTCAATGCATTTTATCTTGTGCTATTAAGCCTTATGAAAGAAAAGAAAGCTGTCTGTACACTAAATGAGCATTGGACATAGCATATCAGGTCTTTATGGAGATCTGTCTTCACTCAAATGATTTTATTTATTTGTCTAATAAAAGTAATAAAATGAGAGAAAAGTAAAAAAGAATTGAGGTGCAGTTACCTTCTGTTTCTGTGTTTATACACCTCTTCCAAAGTTACTCATTCTTTATAACCTTTCATAGTAGTTACTCAGGATCAGCAGCTTTGAGACAGAAGAAATGTTTTGGTCTTCAGCTCAGTCAGCTTCAAACCCTCATTAAGATCCTTAGAGGAGATAAGAAATTTCTATCTGCTAGATATTTTCATATCTAATACAATGTTACACTTCATGGAACTTGGTGATAAGGAGGAGGAAATGGTGGAGGAGGAAAGTGAAGCTAATTATCATAAAGACAATAAATATGATAATTTATAGTTACTTCATGCTAATTATATACTATAAACTTACTAGATATATGGTAGACAGTGATGAAGATAGATAGGTATAAATGGATGGACAGATAGATGATAGATGGGTAGCTATAGAGAAAAAGATTTTGAGTAGTCACTTTTGTATGTAATACTTATAGCAATCAGTAAAATAAGAGCTATTGTTGTCTCAACTTGACAGTAAGAGATGATTGTTAAATTAAAATGTTACCTTGTATATTTTGATGTATATTAACTACAAATATTAAACTTACAAATGAATAAGTATGCTAATAATATTGATGATCATACTTGGATTCCCAAGTCTAAGATTTTCTGAATGCTTATTACATGCTAAATGCTAAATGCTAAATTAAATTCTTTAAAAATTTTATCTCAAACATTTCTCAAGAACCTTCAACTTTATTATTGTTTATTCATAACAAATACATGAAGAAACAGACACAGAGCTATTTCAATTGCTTACAAGAAGCACCAGGAGTCCTACCCAATCCTCACTCTAAATCCAAGTTCTTTTTACTACTGCAAGGCTTCCCAGCAATCTACATTGCATCAATTTATATAATAAGCACTTAATGGGATTTAGTTATGCCAAGGTATTTACAAAGTCCTGGTGTGCATGAAAAACCTAAACAAAATTAAATTCAGGATTTTGGATAATTTAAATGAGCAATCAAAATATTTTCTGAAGTCGAGAGAACTGAATATAAATATGATAAGAACAATTGACGTTTGAATTATGTTAACAGATTATTGTGGATCCTAAAAATATTAGGTAAGGATATTTCAGACAAATATATGTAGATTATACTTTGTTAAAAGTGGTGGTAGAAAATTGAAGAAAAGGACGACTGATTGTTCTTTGAGTGTAACATTCTCCCATAATATATTTAATGACCAGGGATGATTTAAATCTCTAACCAGCTAAAAATATCCTTATTTTCCTGAAATGTAAAAAAGTTGTGAAAATTGTCAAAATTAATTGTTTTGAAAAAGCATAGATCTGTACACTCTGTTCAGAGCCAAGTGCACATCCATGAAAATATGCCACTCAGATCTCCTCCAGAGGAGAACATAGTTAACTGACAGCCCAGCTTCCATCTGTCAGAGTCCATCACCATGGATGTGCTGAAGCCATACTTGTAACTGCTGGTGGTATTAGATTTCCTCCAAAGGGAGTATTTGGTTTTAGGACTACTGTAGGGTCAATTGTTTTTCAGAACTACATTTCAGCCTGACTCCACCTAGCATTTTCAGCTTCCTCTCTTCTTTCCTCTCACAGATATCAGAACTCCACTGCAATCTGTAGCCTCTCCTTGCTTGCACCTAATTTTGCCCTTTATTCTTCATAGTTGTTTTCCCATAAAACTCCTGCTTTATGTATCATCTCATGTTGGTGGCTTTTTTTTTTTTTTTTTTTTTTTTGCAGAATATTCACACTAACACACACAGTTAATGCCACTTTGAGGAAAAGGACTGGGAATGACTCAAAAGTGAACTAATTGAAATTTACTTTAAACATCCTTTTTAAGACCATTTTGTTGAAGGTAGGCACTTGGAAAAAATTTGAAAGCAGACTCTGATAAATTGCCTGATGAATAAAGTATTTACCTCCAACCTTGCAAATAATATATGACTTTTGTGTGGGAAAGATAACAGTTAAAGTATTTGTAAGTTTACTCTGTGTTTGCACATCCTCAAGCATTGGGAAACCACTGCACTTGCCTGCTTGTTTGCCTGCTCATAGACTTGATGCTGAAAACAGCATGAGAGCTGAAAACAGCTCAACATATTTGTCTGTTTTGCTTATCTGTACCATTTACACACTGTCTGCTTTGCTTATCTGTTTCATTCGCATATCTGTCTGTTTTGCTTATCTGTGGCATTTGCTTATCTGTCTGTTTTGCTTATCTGTGGCATTTGCTTATCTGGAACATCTCCTCCTATGCATGAGAAAATTCCTGTTTTGTTCTTAAATTAAAGATATCTCCTCAAGGCAATCAGGAACCTCCTCTGGTGATTGAAGTATAACTTAACTCCAAAAAATAAACCTGGACTCTGGCTGGAGACAGAGTCTTCCTTGCTTTCTGATGTTCCGTCAAAGATTTTTCTTGCTGCACCAATTCTTTGCAGGACAAAGAATAACTGCCACAGTTTGGGTTTGCTAAAGCTGCCAGGATGCAATATCCCAGAAATGGGTTTTGTTTTACATGGGGATTTAAGGCATCAAGAGGAAGATACCTTCTCTGAGGAAAGGCTGCTGGCATTCAAGTTCCCTCTGCCACATGGGAAGGAACATGGCAATGCCTGCTATTCCTTCACTTCCAGGTTCCATTGCTTTCAGGTTCTGAATCCAGTGGCTTCCTCTATGAATGTCTGTGCATCCTCTGTTAGCATCTCTGGGGTGTTTCTCTCTAAACTGTCTCTCTCCCAGTGTTTCTGCTTTTTTAACCTATCATAAAGGACCTCAATAAAGGATTAAGACCCAACTTGAATTGGATGGGTCTTATCCCAATTGAAATAACCAAACCAAAAATTCCTACTTGCAATTTTTCTGCACCTGTAACCTAAAAGAACATGACCCTTTCTGGGGTACATTACAATTCCAAATTACCTCATACCCTTACAGCTCAATCATCTTTAGGGAAAAGGATCCAGACTTTAAGAGTTCATGGTTACCAGGGTTAGAGATGGCAGTTTGGGTTAATTAGAAAAAAAGATGATTGAGAGTGTGTTTCACATGATATATGGTTCTGTTCAGCAGAAAGGGGGGACACCACTTGAAACTGATATCACATAACCTTGTGTGAATTACATCTCCTTTGTTAATAAAAGGAAACATATATAGTGGGCTTTCAGGGATAAGAGTATAAAGATATTTTTAAAAAGTGTTTCAAATCAGGAAAGCTAAAGGCAGACAATTCAGAGATTTTTGCAATCAGGTGAATTTATTTGTGCAATCATTCATACATTTATTAGTTCACTCAATGATCATTGAACCCCTCGTTGTGTCAGGTACTCTGTTAGGGATTTTAAACACAGATGTGAATGAAACACAGCTCTTGCCCTAAGAAACACAGTCTCATTAAAGTGTTAAGTAATAAAGTCAACATTTAAAATATTGCATAAGTATTTGTGCTAGTAAGTAAGAGTGAATGGAGCATAAAAGAATGACAAAGTCCACACTGAAGTTATTAGGAAATGTGTATTAATAGAAAGTGAGATGTGTGTGTATGTGTGTGTGTGTGTGTGTGTGTGTGATAGTCTCAAAGGAGAACAAAGTTAGTCAAGGAAGCAATGTGGTGGAGGCAAATCACTGATACCATGGTTGTGTGAGAGAGAATTGGTACAGGTGAATCAGAAATCATGGAAGCACAAATGAGTAGAGGGATGATTGAGATGAGAATTTGTTATGAGATAGGTTGGTAGAGATTAGACATGGCCTTGCATGCTTTGCCAATATGGTAGACTGTTATTCATTGCTCAGTGTAGGGCCATATATGCATTTTAATTAGGCGTATTAAGAATGAGCAAGGTAGCAGAGACAATGTAACAGGTTATGAAATAAAATCAGATGCTAAAGGATCAGGGTCTGAATCAAGATGGCAAAGGCTGAGAAAAGTTAATATTAGGGAAAGTCAATGGGCTTTAGTGACTCTTAGGTTATGGGAAGTAAAGAAAATACTCAAACATGTATCCCAAGTTTCTAGCTTAGGCAGTGGTGGAAAGCTGTGCCATAAATGGCCATAAAGATATGAACAGCAACCACCCAACACAATGGGATTTAAAAGGATGTGAACTTTCAAAGATATTGAGTTTGTCGAATGGGAATAATATCAGGAATTTCACATATAGCCACAACATTAAAGAAAAAGTCTTCTTTGGAGATACAATAGGCTTAACCATTGTCAGTTTGTAGGAATTACTTGAAATTTAAAGGGTGATAACGATCACCCAGGGAAACCAAAGAGAGTAAGAAACCAAAGACCTGGAGAAGTCATTCCAGAGTTTATCTAAGTAATTATATTTTATTCCATTTCTAAATTACAAAAAAGTGACATTTACATACTGTAATGACACAGAAGTAACTGCCTTATATTATAATGTATTTTACATTTAAAAACGTGTTCTCATTGGTTATTCCAACTGATTTCTCACAGTGGCCTTACAAACATGTTTAAGAAATTTATTATCCTCAATTTATTCTTTTATATTTGAAGAGTGAACTTAAAGGTTTTGAATTTAGTCAACTTCCAATAGTTTATATTAAAACAACTTCAAATACAGCTTCAAAGGAGGCAAATACCATAAAAAATAGCTGATATCCATGCATCTTCCTAAATGTGTAACTAAATTAGCAGCAAAATGAGTAGCCATGAAATTATTTTCTCTGAAGCTGGACTACCCAATAATCAAAATATTCCTTGCATGCTTACCCTTACAATGCAAAGATTTTTTTTTAATGTGGTGAATGATATTTGTGATGGGGATTATACTTTTCTCCTACTAAGTTAAATCTAATCTAGTATTCTTCTGAGGTAGATCAAAGAGAATAATCTAAACAAATAATCAAGATTTCTACATCTGCTCAACACAAACTTAAAAGAGTATTATGATTCAAAGAAATTGCTGTGTTCTGGGAATCGTCAATCTAACTTTGAGCTAAAACACCCAAAATCTTGTCAGTTACACAAAATTGTGTTTAGGTTTTGAAAAAAAATATATTGTTATTATTTATTTTGAGAGTCACTTGAAGTTGTAAGAGAAAATATAAGGAGATCCAGATTAAGTCCTGCATTAATGTTACTTTAGGTCAATAAACTTCTTCTGCACTTTGATTTTCAGAATCTGTTTATTCTGTTTTCAGTGAAACACACATCTTGAAGGAGATCTAGATTATTTGCTGTGTTTTACTATAATCAATAAAGCATATATAATTATCCATATACAGGTTTTTGCATGAATATAAGTTTTTGTTTCTCTGAAAAAGCACCTAGGAGTGTAACTGCTGGATTCTATGGTAGATGTAAGTTTAGTGTTTAAACAAATAGCCAATCTGTTTTCCAGAAGTGAAAGGATGATCAGTTCTTCTACATCCTCATCAGCATTTGGTATTGGGCTGTTGTGAATCTATTATGTATTCCAGAAAAGATTCTGTTCTTTTAGTGCATTCTTGTGGGTCAGACCTACTATTGGATAGGAACTTTTGATTAGGTTTTCCATGGAGATATGATCCACCCAATTCAAGATTGGTCTTAATCCTTTTTCTGGAGCCCTTTATGAAGAGAATAAAAGACAGAAAACACAGAGAGAGACATACAGAGAACAAAGAGATGAAACTAAAGGAAAGACAAAAAGAGAGAAAAAAAAAAAAAAACACCTCAAGAGAAAAACAAGCAAGGACCCAGAAGCCCAGAGACATTTTGGAAAGAAGGACCAGCAGATAACTCCATGTGGCCTCCCATGTGACAGAGGAACCCCAGTTGCCATTGGTCTTTCTTCAGTGAAGGTATCCTCTTGTTTATGCCTTAATTTGGACATTTCTATAGCCTTGGAATTATAACTTGTAGTGAATAAATCCCCATCAAAAAAGCCAATCAATTTCTGGTATATTGCATTCTGGCAGGTTTGGCAAACCAAAACAGGTGTTGTCACACATTCTGATATGTATATAGTGATATCTCAGTTTGTTTTTCATTTGAATTTCATTAATAGCTAATGACATTTATCATCTTTCTGTTCCTTTTTGTCAAAATTATGCCCTCTTTAATGAAGGATCTATTCATATATTTTTCCCATTTTCTAATCAGATTGTCCTTGTTTGTTTTGTTCTGTCTTTTTTTACTCTAGTTTTGAGAGTTCCTTACATATCCTATACTTTTGTCAGAAATGCAGTTTGCATACATATTCTCTAACTCTTTTGGCTAGTATTTTCATTTTTACTCTAGGTATTTCACAAAGAAAAAGTTGTGTTTTTAAAAAAATTTAAGAGATTTCAAACAGAGTTGAGAGATTATCCTGAAGGTTATTTTTATGCATTATACAGATATCCCCTTTTAAGTTTGAGGTGTATTAGGTTAGAAGGAAGTGCCTGAAATTGTAGAGCTGTGCTTCAGTAGCCATGTTTCTTGAAGATGATTATATAATGATATAGCTTTCATAATGTGACTATGTGATTGCAAAAAACTTGTGTCTGATGTTTCTTTTATCTATAGTATGGACAGATGAGCAGAACATAAGGATTAAAAATAAATATATAATAGGGAAAACAAATGTTAAAATTAAAAAATATATATATATATATTGGGTAGATGGAAATACTAGTGATCAATGAGAGGGAGGGGTAAGAGGTATGGCATGTATGAGTTTTTTATTTATTCTTTTTATTTCTTTATCTGGAGTGATGCAAATGTTCTAAAAAATGATCATGGAGCTGAATATACAACAATGTGGTGATATTGTGAGCCACTGATTGTACACCATGTATGTAATGTTTGTGTGTTAAGAATGTATGTGCCTTTATGTTGCTTTATCAATAAAAATTTTTAAAAAATACAAAAAAAGAGAGGACTGTGAAAAAAAAACTTAGTACAAAGTTATAGTAATTTAAGGTTCAGAGTTGAATACAGGAGAGTGGGGGCAGCTCAAAGAGTCCTGGGGACATTGCTTGGGCTCTAACTTTAGTATCTAACACCAAACCCACCTTTATCTTTCCAGTTAGATAAGCCAATACATTTATTTATTATTTGATCTGGTTAGGATGGGTCTGTCACTTATGGAGCAATGCAGGCAGTTAACTCCTGCACAAATGATGTTGTGTGAAGAAGTGAATAAACTTGTTGAATGGCTCACAGTGAGAAGCAGTACATTGTGGTAGGAATCAGAAGAACAACTAATCCGGCTCCTGTCACTAACTGCCTATAAAGCTTTAAGTAAAACAATCTCCTTCTCAGGTCTCTGGAAATTTTTTTTTAAAAATATGCTTTTTATTAATTTTTCCTTCTATGGAAAAAAAAACAACTTAGTACAAAGTTATAGTAATTAAAGGTTCAGAGCTGAAAACAGGAGAGTAGGGGCAGATCAAGTGTCCTTAGTGTCAAGTCAAAAAGTCTAAGAACTCTTTGCCAAGCCCTAAATCCTTAAGTCCATGGTCATTTTGAGCTAATTTTTGTGTAAGGTGTGAGATTTCAGTAGAACTTCATTTTTTTTCTTTTTGTCTATGAATATCCAACTACTCCAGCATGATTTATTATAAAAGATTTTTCCTTTATTGAAGTGCCTTTTCACCTTTATCAAAAATAGTTTGAGATATGTTTCTGGGTTCTCTGTTCTGTTCTACTGACCTATGTTTCTGTTTCTCCATGAATTCCAGGCAGTCTTGATTGTTGTAGCTATGTAATAATGCTTGAAACTAAACAGTTTCCTCCAAGTTTGTTCTTTTTTTAATAAAAATTGAAGTACCTCTACTAGTTTCTTTACCTTTTCATATAAATTTTGAATAAACGGTGTCTATAAAAAATGTTGTTGGAATTATGATAGGAATTCCATTACCTATATAAAAATTTGCGTGGACTTGACATCTTTACTATGTTGATCTTTCAATCCATGAACGTGGAGTCTTTCCATTTATTTATGTCATCTTTGATTTCTTTTGCCATTTGTTACTTTCAGGAAACCGACCTGAATACGTTTTGTTAGATGTACCTCTAGTTATTTCAAGTGATTGCAAATGATATTCAGTTTTATTTTGGTGCCTTTAATATGTTAAAATGAAATTGATTTTTGTAAGTTTACTTGTATGCTGCCATTTTGTTGAACTCACTTATTCTAGGAGTTGGTTTCTGTAGATTCTGTGGGATTTTTCTAAGGAAACATAAATGACATCTCTAAATAAGGGCAATACTATTAACTACTTTCCAATATGTATATATTTATTTCCTATATTGCCTATTGCACTGGCTAAGAAAATTTGAGCATAGTTTACAGATAGTGATGCCCAAAATGAACAGCTGAAAAAAAACAGCCCATTTGGGGGACATCCCTGGATGACACTGGTGTAGGAAATTCCTCCCAGTATACAGAATTCAAGAAATTCATGTATTTGTTTATTTTGCTTGAAAGGAGAAATGGTTAGAGGTGTATTTGTATATTGATTCATTGTCTATTGTCCAAGGATTTTGTTGGATAGTGAGAGACTTGGAATGTTGACAACAGTGTACCACTTCCATATGGAGGGAGTACTTCATTCTTGCTTATGTTCTTAAACACATACTTTGGATACAAATTTGCCTTCTTTGAATGCAATGTGTCTACCAAAACTACTATCCACCAACATGGTATTCCACTCAGCATTGTTTCTGATCAAGGAACCCACTTTACAATAAATGAAGTGCAAGAATGGATACATCCTTATGGAATTCACTGTTCTCACCATGTTCTCTGTGCTGGTTTGAAAGGAAGCATGCCCCCTAAGAAAAACCATGTTTTAATATAAATCCCATTTCATAAAGGTAGAATAATCTCTATTCAATACTGTATGTTTGAAACTGTAATGAGATCATCTCCCTGGATGATGTGATTTAGTCAAGAATGGTTGTTAAACTGGATTAGGGGATGACATGTCTCCACCCATTTGGCGGGTCTTGATTGGTTTATTGGAGTCCTATACAAGAGGAAATATTTTTGAGAATGAGAGATTCAGAGAGAGCAACACTATGAAGCAGAGAGTCCACCAGCCAGTGACCTTTGGAGATGAAGAAAGAAAATGCCTCCAGGGGAACTTCATGAAACTGGAAGCCTGGAGAGAAAGCTAGCAGATGACGCCGTATTCGCCATGTGCCCTTCCAGTCAAGAGAGAAACCCTGACTGTGTTCGCCATGTGCCTTCTCACTTGTGAGAGAAACCCTGAACTTCATCGGCCTTCTTGAACCAAGGTATCTTACCCTGGATGGATTCCTTTGATAGGACATTTCTATAGACTTGTTTTAATTGGGACATTTTCTTGGCCTTAGAACTGTAAACTAGCAACTCATTAAATTCCCCCTTTTAAAAGCCATTCCATTTCTGGTATATTGCATTCCAGCAGCTAGCAAACTAGAACATTCTCCATCATACTGCCGCAGCTGGATTGACAGAGAGGTCTTTTGAAAACTTAGTTATGATGCTACTTGGTATCGATATCTTGCACAGCTTTGGAAATCCTCTCCAAGAAGCTGTATATACTGTAAAACAGCATTTACTTTATGGTGTCATTTCTTCCACAGCCAGGATTTCACAGATTCAGGAATCAAGGAGTAGAAATGGAAGTGGGACTACTCACTCTTACTGCTAGAGATCCACTAGAAAAATGAATACTTCCTGTCTCCACATATTAAATTCTGCTGGTCTACAGGCCTTAGTTCCAAAAAGAGGAACTTCTACCAAGAGGCACTATGATGATCTCATTGAATTGGAAGCTAAAATGGCTACTTTGAGCAGATCATGCCTCAGAGTGAAAAAGCAAAGAGGAATTACTATAGTGACTTGGGTGATTGATCTTGATTTTCAAGGGTAAATAGAACTGTTACTAAATAATGGACATAAAGAAGAATTTGCTTGGAATGCCGAGATCCCTTAGAGTGTTAAATAAAAGCCAATGGAAAACTGCAAACGTACATGAAAAAGTACAAAACATTGGTAAGTGAAACTAAAGAAGGACTAAATAAATTAAAGGACACTGCATCCTTGGATTGGAAGAATAAATGTATTTAAGATGCAAATGTTACCTAAAATGCCTGAGATATCAACTTTTTCCAATCTTCAACAACCTTCTTTGCAGAAATAGTACTTGTCAACATTTCAGTTTGCTAAAGCTACCAGAATTCAATGTACCTGAAATGGATTGACTTTTACAAGGGGATTTATTATGTCACAAATTTACAGTTCTAAGACTATGAAATTGTCCAAATTAAGGCATCCAGAGAAAGATACCTTGACTCTGAAGAAAGGCAGATGGCATTTGGGGTCCCTCTCTCACATGGGAAGGTACATCGTGATTTATACTAGCCCTTCTTTCCTAGGTTGGTTTCAAAATGGCTCTCTCAGCTCCTAAGGGTCCTTCTGGCCTCTCTCGGGGCATTTTCTTTCTTCATTTGCAAATGTCTCTGGGCTTTCTCTCATAAAGATCTGTAGGAAAGCATTAAGACCCACCTTAAATTGTGTGGGTCACATCTCCATGGAAACAACCTAATTGAAAGTTCCTACCCACAATAAATCTACACCCACAAGATTGGTTTAGTAGAGCATGGCTTTTCTGGGGGTACATAACCACTTCAAATTAGCATAGTCAGTAATATTTATAAGACTAGGTAAGGGACCCTGAATAACCAAAAATGCCAATAAAAAAAATGAGATTATAGGATTCACACTCACAATTTTAAAACTTTTTACAGGACTACAGTGATCAATGAATTGCAGTGACAGAAGGGCTAACAAATAGACGAATTAATTGAAAGGAGAGTTCAGAAAGAAATCTCTCACATCTATGGCCAGTGACTTTTGACAAGGCTGTTGAAGCCATTCAATTGAGAAAAAAATGTCTCTTTGACAAATAGTACTGGGAAAACTGGATATCCATATGCAAAAGATTAAAAGTGGAGTTCCACCTTATACCATATACAAAAATCACCTTAAAGTGGTCAAAGACCTAAATACAAAACCAAAACTCTAAAATTTCTAGAACAAAATAAAGGGATAAATTTTCAAGAACTTGCATTAAGCATTGTTTCTTAGACTTTATAGCAAGAGAATAAGGTAAAAAAGAAGAAAAATAGATAATGGGAATTCATCAAAATTAAACATTTTGCCCATCAAAGAACTTCATCATGAAAGTAAAAAGACAACATACAAAAAGGGAGAAAATATTTGGAAACGACATATCTGGTTAGCATTTAATGGCCAGAATATTTAAAGAAATCTTACAACTCAACAACAAAAGACGAATTTAAAAATTGATAAAAGACTTGAGTAGGCATTTCTCCAAAGAAGATATACCTATGGCCAATAGTCACATGAAGAGATGCTCAACATTATTAGCCATATGCAAAATGCAAATCAAAACCACAACGAGATATTTCATGCCCACTAGAATGACTACTATTAACAAAAATGGAAAATAATAAGTGTTAGAGAGGATGTGGAGAAACAGGAACCTTGTACATTGTTGGTAGCAATGTAAAATGATGTAGCAGGCATGGAAGCAGTTTAGCAATTCCTTAGAATGCTAGGTATAGATTACCATATGAACAAGTAATACCGTTGCTATATATATATATACCAAAAATTTTAAGAGCAGGAACTTGAACAAATATTCACACAGTAATGTTTATAGTGACATTATTCACAATGGCCAAAAAATGGAAGCAACCCAAGTGTCCTTCAGCTGATGAACTAATGAATGCTATTTAGACGCAATGGAATATTATCCAGCTGAAGAAAGGAATGAAGTTCTAATACATGCTGCAACATGGATGAAATGCAAAGATATCATGTTGAGTGAAATAAGCCAGGAAAATAAGGACAAATAATCTATGCTCTCACTGATATGAAATAATTGGAATATGCAAATTTACCCAAAAAAATTGGAATTTGCAAAAAAAAGAGGCCAGGATGGGAGCAGGGAATGGGGAACTAACGTTTAATTGGTACAAACTTTCTATTTGCAATGATGGAAAAGTTTGGAAATGGATGGTGGTGATGGAAGACAACATCTTGAATATAATTAATAACACTGAATTGCATATTTGAATGTGGTTATAAGGAGAAATTTCAAGATGTGCATATTTTACCAGAATAAAAGTTGAAAAAACAACAACACAGAACTGGAGAAAATATCAGTAAACCCTAATGTAAATTATGGACAATATTTAATAATAAAATTATAATGATACTATTTCATCAGTTCTAACAAAAGTAGAACAAAAATGCAAATTTTAATAATAGGGAAATCTGTTTGTGGAGGGGAGGTTATATGTCAATTATTTCTTTTCTGCATGACTTTTCTGCAAACCTACAACTTTTCTACTATTTATTTTCATTAAAAAAGAATAGGGCAGGCCACGGTGGCTCAGCAGCAAAGAATGTTCACCTGCCATGCCAGAGGACCTGCGTTCAATTCCCGGTGCCTGCCCATGTAAAAAAATATATATATGATAATAATAATAATAATAAGTGGGTAATTCAGATAATAAAAATTTAACTTTGTCTACCCTACTTTTTAAAAAGTTCATTATCCACTTATTTTCATTTACTAGCATCAATATAAATGAAAAATTAATTACAAAATTACTCTTGATGAGTCATGATCATTCTTTTTCTCTTTTGCAACATTGTGCCTCACATTAATTTATGGAAGACACTTATTTTGACATTGTATTTTTTATATTATAGACCATATGAAAGAGGATGCAGATTACTACCTCCTTAATAGGAAATCTGATAATGGAGCACAATCTCATGTTCTAAGGTTTAGCAAATACACTGAGATACACTAAAATATAGTATGATTAAAACACTATTGGAATGATTAAAACACTATTGAAATTCACTACACTGAATTTCCTGTATAAGAAAATATTTTAAATGGAGACTACATTTTAATGCAAATTAAGAATGCAGGATATCATGGAAAAGTAATTAAAACTTCTCAGGATTAAGGAAAATGTGACAAAAATAAATGGTATAATATTGCAGTGATAAGAAAGAATAGAGGCATTTGATTCTTCTCTTAAATGAATTTCTTCTATTTCCTTTACTTGACTCCTCTCCTTGTGTGATATCAAGATGATTCCTATCTCAGAAAATGAATATGGGTGCTCTTCCTTTCTTTATATTTCCTCATTTTTGCTTGCTTATTTTTTTTGATAGTTTATCCTATCGCTAAACATTTTGAAAACATTCTTGTAAAGTTTACTATACCTTGTGTCCTTTATAATCAGGTTTTCAATCTTGAATTTATTTTAATTAAAATTTTACTAGAAAAATATTCATTTCCTTTAACTTTTAAACTTGATTGGACTAATTTGACTCATAGAATTGTCCTATGATTTTAAGAAATCTAAACTATATCTATAGATTTCTCCTCTTTTTTCATCCTTAATAATTTTATTTTATATTTTTTTCATTTTATCATGAATAGATTTGGTCAAAGTTAATTTTTTAAATAGAATTTTTAAGGAACCAGATTTTCTTTCTGCTTTATTTTGGTGTTTTTTTTTCTCTTTTTTCTACATAACTTCTCTTTTTAGATTTTTTTCCTTCCCTCTCATTTTTCTTTCAACTTAGTCTATTGTCTTATTTAAACAGCATGCCATTCAAATATTTTCTTTATTTTCAATCTGTTATTAAAGAAAAAAAGGAACCGCTTTGTAACTATCTTACAAGGATCTTGGCATGCTTTTACCACTCAAAATTCCTCCCATCCATCATTAATTGTAGTTATTTTTCAATAAAAAATATGAGACTCAATGAGATAGAACTAAAATCCACTAGAATGGCTGAAATTGGAAAAAATCATAACCACAAATATTGAGACAAATATTGAAGCGTGTGTTGAGCATCCAGATTTCCCTGCATCATTGGTAAGAGTGTAAAGTAGTATAGTACCTTTGAAAAAAGGTTTGCAATTGCTTTTAAACAAAATGTAGATCTAAACCCCGATACAGCAATTCCACTCCTATCTACTTATCAAAATATATGAAAGCATACATCCAAAATTATATGTATATAAGATTGCTTTCATAACAGCTTTATCTATAATGTCACAAATTAAAAGCAGCCCAGGTATCCATCAACAGGAAAACAGATACATTATATTTTGTGTAAAGCAAAAAATACTAGGCAAAAATATGTAGTTAATATAGAGTAATAAACAGAGATATATCATGAAGTATGAAAAGATTTCACTCTGAGAATTGTAAGGGATATTTTATTTCAATTATATATATGTCAAGAACTGTGAATGGCATTTTACCCTATTTGCAAGCCAACAAATTAGCTTGTCACAGTTCCCTGGATGCTGACAGAAGATGAGACTTTTGCATTAGAAACAATGGACTCATTACTCATTACACAGCAAGCAGCATGGGTACCAGGTTGGTTGTACCAGTTTCCCTTGACCCCAGACCCCACAGGGGCAATATAGATGGGCTTAAATGGATGCCTGCATCTGTAGAACTGGTTAGCATTACAAGAGAGGAACCATGAGCTTAATGAACCAGAATCTCTAATACTGGGCAATAAGTATGCTTTCCCATTTCTCCAGTTGGAGATATTTCCCATAGCTTCCAAAGCCATTCCACAACATTCTAGAAACGTTTGTCTTGAGCAGAGGGCAGTCAACGTCATTGCGTGTTCATCTGCTGTGGGTGGTTTTGTGTTGATGCTGTATTTTTGTTTTTTTCAGTCTTTCCCCTCAGAGTTCGACAGTTGCAATACTGGGACCAAAGGGAACACTGAATTATTTAATTTCACTGATAAAGGGGGTTTCTGCTCTAATATGACATTGTGTATATTGGAAATCCAATCATAGATCTAGGGGTACCTCAGCCAATCACTGAATTACAAGGATCCTCTGTTAATTTCCAACAGCTTAAGAATGCAACTTCATATGAGTGTCCACATTTATCAGTGCTTACATCTCTTTTTTTCTTCTCCAGAAACTTTCTAGCCCCTAGTTTCATTGAGTGAGACATAGTATGGTCACCTGCTATCTGTATAAATTTAGTTTCCATTACCTCACAATAGTCAAACTTCCTGAGACCTCTCCCCACTTACTGTCTTTTGTTAGGGATTGATCATGTTTCCCATAAAAGACATGTTTTTAATCTTAATCTTCATTCCTGTGGGTTTTTAACCCATTTGCAACAGAATCTTTGAAAATTATGGTGAGTCAGGGTGTAGCTTGTGAATAAGTCTTTGAAGATCCTATTTAGGTATGGTCAGTAGAAACCTTATAAAAAGAAGAAATTTGGACAGAGTTGGGGAAGCCAGAAGACAAAGAAGCCAGAAGTTAGAGAAAACTACAGAGGGTGACCAAGAGCTCCTCAGTGTGGTAGAGGGCTGCCGTCTCCAAGAGCTCCCAACTCTGGGAGAAAACACGGCCTGGCTGACATCCTGATTTTGGACCGTTTGAAAACATGAAACAATAAATTCCAGTTGCTTAAGCAATACATTACATTTTAGTTATCATAAAAACCCTGGTAAATGAAGACATCTTGAAAATCAGTAGATCCTTGGTTTCCATTCCAGAGTATCCTCTATTCATGCACACGATAGAGTTATCTTATTCTTCATTATGGCTGTGACTTTGTAATTGTTACAAATTTGCCTCATGTGTTTTATCCATGTCTTGGAGATGGAAGAAGAATCTAGATGTTCTGCCAGTGCCATATTGATGGAAATTTTGTTTTACTTTTGGAGAAAAAAGTCAAAATCATCTCCTGATTGGTCATGAAGATATAATCATTGTAAATAAGACATACAACAATACCAAAATAAATATGCTAAGTAATTTCCTTTAGTGACACACTATTTAATGTACGGTTTGCTGGATTTCTTTCAATATTAAGTACATCCATTGATTTCTTTTTGTATTACTTGTCAGATTCTTTGATGAATTTATTTTTATAACATGAATTATCTTGATTTTGGATTACCTATTCAAATATTAATCCACAAACAAATATATAGATGCTTTTCACATGCCCAGCAGTTTACCAGATGTTGTGATTATGACATACACACTCATGTCTAAACATACTAGAAACTTATAAGTAAATTGTTTACCTTAAAATGTAACTCTCTGGATTAATACATAAGAGGAAAATCATTAAGAACATAAATTGTGCATCACATTTAGACACACCAACTAGTCCACTTTCTATTTTTCAAACTGCATACCATAGATGACCCATCAAGATAAGCTAAAGTTATTTTTGCCTCTGGGCTATATTTTAGCCAGGTATAGATAAGGCCTTACAATTCCTGCCACATTTTGCTAAACAAAATAAAATAATGTTATGGACACAACATTTTATCCATAAACACCTCACTATTTCCTTTTTCTCTTAAACACATGAAATTTGTTGTGTATTGGCACTTTCCCTATAATATTGCCACGAAGTTAATATCCAGTTATTAAAACAAGAGACTATTAGCAAACATTTTATTTCAAAATCTTCTCCAAGGAAATGCTTTCTGTAATACTACATGGGATACTTAACTTGGAAAATAAATAATAAGGTATCTTATGGTGGTTTAAAGCTGTAGATAGCCCACAAAACACATGTTCTTAAATCTAATCCATTCTTGTGGGTGTGAACTCACTGTAAGTAGAATTTTCTGATGAGTTCCTTCAGTTAAGTTGTGGTCCAGCCTAATCAGGGTGAATCTTAATACATCACAGGAGTCCTTAAAAGCAGAATGACATTCAGATATATATGGACAAAGCAAAATAGGAAGCAGCCAGAAGATGATATTCTACAGAATCTGAAAGACAAGGGGGAGATTAGCACATGCTGCTATGCATGTGCCTTACCATGTGACAAACTAAGTCCAAGGATGGCTGGCAGTCAGCGCCAGAATGCCAGTCTTTGGGAAGAAAGAATTGCCCTGAGAATGCTTTGATTTGGATTTTCTTTTAAACTGAAAACCATAAGCCAATGAATCCTTGTTGTTTAAGCCTACCCATTGCATGGTTTATTTGCTTGAGCAGCCCAAGAAACTAAAATGCTTCTCTTCTATTGAAACATATATGGAAATACCTATAGCATCTTTTGATGTTCATTATATCTGATATAAGGTTATTATCAATGCACAGAATTAGTCAAAACATGCCAAAAATAATTTCTCAAGCTTGTAGCTTGCTTTCCTTTTTCTGTATCTGTTCACAGATGATCTCAGGCAATAGAAGACAAAATGTTCCAGAGATGCCAAAGATAATTCAACAAATTAGTTGAACTTTACGCGGTTGTAAATTCATCATGAAAAAAATCTGCATCATGTCAGACACCTCAGTCTATTTACCAACACTATACTTGAAATTCTGAAATAATCCTCCATTTATGTATGATTTTCTCAGTCAAGCAAAATTGTGGTCCTTCAGGGGTAAAAAAAAAAAATTGGGAAGAAAAGGTTTAGATGAGATTGGCATCACTTTTGCCTCGAACAATTTGATTACTTTTGCTCTCTGCTTCTGGCAGGTTTTATCTAGAGGTACATCAGCATCATTTGACAGTATAAAATTATAAAACAATACAAAGTACAGAAATGCAATTTATATTCAGCACACACATATGCAGATCTTGTTGATGTAACACTGTAGGAATCTCAAATCAAGATATTGTTCTGTTGTCATATTTCCTTGTAAGCAAGAATTACATGCAAATCTAAATTATGTGCAATAGCATTATCCATAAAATCCTTGTGCAGTTTTATAGCTCTTTGCTAATCTCATTCTACTTAAATCTGTTTTGGGTTGGTGTCTCATAAAATTAAATACTGCAATTGCTTGTTTCTATGCTCACTAATAAATGGTGCGTATTGTTACCTGAATGCAAATGAATTGTCTTGCTGTTTGTGTGTGTTTCTATAATTCAATTTAGTAGGTAATTATGACTAAAATGAAAAACAGACTAAAACAATGTTTAATCCTTATCAGATTCAAAATATTTAATTGTTAAATTGAATAAAAACTGAAGAAAACTGAGCATGGCACTTCATTGTGCCATGTCCGAATTGGTCAGAACTTCTGTGTCCAGTTCATTTGATTATCCAGGTGGGTTGGCACCAATTGCCTAAAGATCCAGAATAATCATAAAAAGGGCAGTGATAAAAAGTTTTCAATGATTTCTCCATGCTGAGTTTGATAACACATAGTTTGGAATAATATTAAATAAAAGCAGAAACTATTAACTAATCAATTTGGGATAAATCCATTTGGATGTCACAATGTATGGCTTATAAACTATTCTCTTCATGTGTTTACAAGCAATGCCTATATAGCTCCTCTATATGTAGGCCTGTAATAATTAAATAAACAGACATTAATTCAATCCATTTATGAAGTCAAATGTCAATTATACTCTAGATATAATCAGATAGGATATTACAAACAAAAAAGCATAATCATAACATTATCAAGATGATCAATATTAGTTCAGAGGTCTCATGGATGTCTTGATGGCAGGAATTACATAATGGAACTGCTCAATGAGAATGAAAGACTTCAATTTAAATATTAACTTGATTGTATTAAAATTCTTCAGTCTAAAGCTTTTGAAAGTGAGTATACACATTTATCAAAGCAGGCAGTTCTCAAATTAACAAAACTCTCTGGGAACTTGAAGTGATGTAAGAAAGTATTAGTTTACACTATTGACCAAACAGGTAAAAAATGTCTGCGTCCTGAACAGTAGTATTCATTGTAAGAGATTAATATGTAACATGTTATTATGGAAGAAATTGCAATATGCCCTAACCTTTGAGATAGGTTTTGCTGAGAGCAATAATGCTCTCATGTAAAGCATCACCTGATAAGCTTTCAAACAAATTAAAGTGGAATGCATTAACCATTAACTTATGCAGTGTGGGATTTCTGAGATTCTTCAGTGTAAGCTTTTCCTTAGAGAAAAATGTTTCCTCTTTCCTCACCCTGTGAATAAGATAATTGGCCAAAGTCTCTTTAATTCTTCTAGTGAAGCCAATAAGCAGTTCTTCCTGTGGAATTTGTAACAAAGCTTTTATGTATCATATCGAACTTTAAAATTATTTTGGCAGCTGATGGGAAGAGTATCCATGATGTATCAGATAGATACAGTCAAGGTAGAATACTTTAAAAGTTCAGGTCCCTTCAGTTAAAGAAGAAAAATTGCAGATACTTAACATTCTTTGAGTTCATGTGTCAGGTTTATGTTAAATTCAATTAAATAGTTCTACTAATTTAGTCTTCTTAATGTTCTTTTTTAAAATTAATTTCTTACTTCCTTGTTTAACTGCAATCCACTTAACCTATGTCTCTGTCACCTCAAAATCTTGGAAGTTCGAGTGCTATAAATTTTACAGTATTTACAGCTACATATTTAAAGCAAATCTTAAACTTTTCCCTCTATCAGATTTCATATTTACCACCAATAATTTATTGAGAGTTATGCAGAGTAATTTAGAATGATGTTACTTTTTCTCGGTCTCAGTTTGCTCACATAATATCACACGGCAAGAGAAATGAGGTATGGGGCAAATAATAATTGCTTGTCAAATAAAACTGATACTTATTTGACAGGTTGGTGGTAATGTCTAGCTGATGGAAATTATTGTAAGTGACCAACTCACTTTTGGGGTTGAAGAATTGAAGGTAAGTCAAATTTCATGGATGATTAATAAAAACATTGAATTGTTTGGAGGAGAAATATGAGGTTATTTTTGCAGACTATGTGTGGAAAATAAACATGTATGTTTGTGTTTTTCAGTAGGCAATTGTAATGGAGCTTAGGAGGACTAGTGATAGAAGATAAGAATCAATCACTTTATATTATTAGTTAGAACACAGAGTCAATGAGTTCATAAAAAATTAGAGGAGAACTGATTCCATGGAATCAAAGGTACATGTGGTTTCGTGATTTTAAAAGGAAAGTGGAAGCATAACATCTTTTTACTGTGGATGTACAATAAAGAAAAGGTTATTGAAGTAGTAGTAAAATAGTATTATTTCCAGTACCTAGAGATGGATAGATTATCAAGAAGTACCATATGATCAGTGGCACTGAGTACTAAAAAATTGTTTTGAGGAATATGTGGGTGAAAAGAACTGACAGGAATTTACACTTATAAGGAAAATGGAAACTTCAATAAAACAAACAAAAATATATATAACTCTCAGCTTGCCAGTGAATTATTTGGGGAAAGAGTATAGGGGAACCCATGTTTTTATTGGACCTAGACACTTTCGTTTAATTCAAAAAAGTAGAAAGGAAAACATGTTGTCAGACGCCAACAAAAAAGTTTTCAGTTGTTTTAATATTTCTTGGGAAATAGGTTATATTTTCAGGATTTGAAGGGGAATATCAAATTAGTTACAAAAATCAGAAATGCAGTGTATCAACAGGCATTTAAAATTTCATTTTCTATACTATACTTTTTCCATGATTTTCTTCAAATGTACACTTTTTAAGTCCTTTTTTTCTTGGTTGAAACAATATATACTCATTGAAAAAAATTTATAAAATGGAAAATAAATAATGAAGATTGGCTGAACAAATCAGTCATTACAATTAGATATGGCTTATTAATATTATCTGAATAAAGTACCTAGCAGGAATATGAATTAATGTGTACCTTCTTGTTGAAGGACTGTGAGGATGTGGGTGCTCTCTCAATCCAAATAGTAAATTGATAAAGTCCTTATTACATGGCTAGAGAGAAAAAGAAAACCCTCTATAGTTGTAAACTATTAAATGTATATTATGATTAGTGAAGGATTATATAACTTGTTATAATATGTTTAGATATAAGCATATAAATAGTATACACAATAAGTATAAATAATTGAAGCTAAATACTGACATGAATGAGGATTTTGGAATCGTAAAATTCATTCATATAAGCATTTCTAAAGTTGACCTTAAATTCTTTTAATAATTTTTTTGGCTAAAATTATAAAGTCTTTAATAAATTTGAGATAATTTTGTAACAAAAATGCCAATGATTATTTAATTTGCACTATTAATGATTTGTTTCATGGAATATTTTTATCAACGTCTGAAAACATTAATGAAGCTTTTTCGGTATTATGCACATGAAATACCCTTGTAGTGACAGCATAATACTACTGAAAAAAAAGCTTTTAAAGTAATATCAATTTTCCACAATACATCATGCATAGTGCATGCTAATCAGGCTCTCCAGAAAACAATTTTTGATGTGATCCTTTCTCTTTTCTTTCACACCTTTTAAAGTTGATGCATCATCAAAACATTTTGTTGTCTTCTGAGTTTCAAAAGTAGAGGCTAGAAAACCCTGTGACCTTCTCTACAATTGGCTGAAACTTTTATGCCTTTCATTCAGGTCTCCATTAGTGGAAAGTGGTTTTTGCTAGCTGTACTCAGGCATTTCAGTCAATTACCAGCTTTTATCTTGTTGTTATCATAAAGGACCATTTCTTTCCTAAAATGGTCAATTAAGTTCATGAAAATAAATGGTGAGGAATATACAATTTGTTAGGCGGACTGTCAGGAGCACTCTCATCTTAGGGAAAAACATTTTAGAGATTTTCTTAATGAATAGAAATAGCTTTCATCAGACTAGATTTTTGTTCGCATTTCTTTTTTACTCTGGCCACAATTCACAGTTAACATCGAAGTAATCGAGTATTTGAAAGCTCTTAAAATATCCACTATATACTTTAAGAAGGGTCCCGTATTTTTGGTTAACTACTCCATTTGTTTCCGTTTGTATAAAGTACAATTTAAAATCAATTGAGGTAGTGGATTTTACTAGGAAAGCACCAAAAAAAAAAAAAAAGGTTCTGTTTGATCAGGGAATAATGCGATAGAAGGAGCAAGCATTTGGAGTAAATTAATCACATAGGATATACTGTAAGCACAGAAAAATGTGACAGAAATGAACATAAAACTTGGACTATAACGGTGATGGCTGGCAGACTCTTAATTTGCATAATACAATGTGGGTGCTTCTAAACAAGTATGTAGGCATGACTAGTGGTACATTCATTTGCTTATAATTTAAGTCTACATTTATTCTTAAAACAAATTTAAAGTGTTTATCATTTGTCACACTCTTCTAGGCCAAAGGATACTCTAGTGTTAATAGATAGGCAAAGATAGAAAACCTAAGTCATCTTCTATGGCATTTTCCAGTCTAGCCTGGGAAATGCATTCTAGAACTATTAAATTTGACTGACATCTTTCTGGAGAGTTAGAATTAAATCCATCTAGGGAAAACAAAATGTATATTTTCATTTTTATTTTATTTTTGCAAATATATTCCATGCAAATATTGTAACTGTAAAAATGAGATTCAAACATTTTATTATTCGCCTAATAAAACTTAGTGAATGCTGGTAATTACTTCAGCAAAATGTTTTCGCTCATTTTCTTTTCTTTTTTCTTTCATGTGTGCATGTTTGGGAGACTGAAGATAAGAGCCAAGAAGAGAAAAAAATACTCCATTGATTATTTATTTTCCATAATACTGCAAAAATTGGGAATTTGTATACGCATATACCTGGACATTTCATATGAGATTATCAGAGATATGTATTTGAACATATTGCACTTATAGGAGTTATATTCTTTTCTACTACTAACTGGCAAATCGAGCTTTTCTAACACCCATTTAATAATTGCGCTCTCTGAGAAAGCAAAATAAATAACAGTGTTATAAAAAAAGATGTTTAAGAAAATTTTAAAGAGGAAAACTTCCTGTAATGTATTATAAAGTAACCAGCATCATATAAATCCCTCACAAGTAGCAATTATAAAAGCTGGAAAGCAAAAAATAAATAAATAAAAAGAAATGAAGAACCTATTCAAATGCACCAAAGGATAATGAGAGACCAAGATCCTTGAGGAAAGGCAGGCTGTGCGCTGCAGTCCTGTGGATTCTGTCTCTTAAAGTATTTGCTCATTTGTTTCAAAGAGCACACAGACCAAAGAGAAAACTGAAGACTAGAGACTGTGGTAACCTTACAGAGCTGAAGGCCAATGCCACGAAAATCTAAGAACTGAGAAGCTAAGATCATGGCACAGAACTATAGAGAAGTGAGACAGGCATTCCAAAGACACAGTCACCCTTTGAGATACTTGTGAACTGCTAGATTTTGTATGTGCTACCTAGACTCAGCGACACTAATCAAGGAGCACCTGCTAAGAGAATATACTGGTAAAGAGGATACTCAGAAGCTTCAAGATACTTAAGGATTATAGGGCACATAAAGGAGGAGAAGCACTGGTAAGTAGCCTGCTATCAGCTAAGACAGTAGAAAGGATATACATTGGATGATGGACAAACCAATAATAAACTAGTCTAGTGGGGTAAGAGTGATCTGAATTTATTATTATTTTTTGCCATAATGATATTGAATTCTCAAATTCTCATTAAATATAGTCTCCAAAACTTTAAAAAATATTATATAAAATGTCCATTATTTAGCACAAATGACTGGTATGTAAAGAAACTCAGTTAAAATTAGCTAACAAGGACAATAAAACAGTTTAATAATAACTGTCTGATCCATATGTTCAAAATGTTGGAGAAAGAAGCCATAGAAGAAATGCTATATCCAGTGTTCTAGTTTGCTAGCTGCCAGAATGTGATAAACCAGAAACAGAATAGCTTTAAAAAGAGGAATTTATTAAGTTGCAGGTTTACATGTTCTAAAGCTGTGAAAATGTCCAATTAAAGCAAGGCTATAGAAATGTCCAATCTAAGGCATCCAGGGAAAGATACCTTGGTTCAAGAAGGCCAATAACATCCAGGGTTTCTCTTGCAACTGGAAAAGTATGTGGTGAATATGGTAACATCAGCTGGCTTTCTCTCCAGGCTTCTTGTTTCATGAAGCTCCCCCAAAGGCATTTTCCTTCTTCATCTCCAAAGATCTCTGGCTGAATGGGATCTAAAGTTTACTCCAAAATGGTTTCATCTTAAAGGGCTTCTGTAAGCAAAGCCACCTTGAATGCATAGAGACACATCTCCATAAAACCATTTAATCAAAATGGTTACTACCCACAATTGAGCCGCTCACATCTCCATGGAAAAAATAAAAAAAGATTCCACCCAGCAATCTTGAATGAAGATTAAAGGATATGGCTTTTCTGGGGTATACTAGAGATTGAGACCAGCATACCCAGTTAAAATATCTTTCAAAATTGAAGGGAAGAAAGATAAAAAGCTGAAAAAAGTTCAATACTGGCAGATTTCACTACAAGAAATATTATGAAAATCTTAAGAAATGAAACATTAATAATCCTTTATCTCTCCCTTAAAGAACTCACATGATCTCCACTCTTTTTTGGAATTTTCTTATTTGCTTGTTTATTCCTCTGTAAATCAAAGTCCATCTAAGCTTTGTTTGTCCATTATTTAATGAGAATATCCTTACCCTCCATAGACTTCTTGAGTGAAGTAATTTTCAAATCAATTTATTAATTGGAGTGGGTTTTGCCTAGAGCTTCTCCTAACTTTCTCTGTCTTCTGACATTCATCTGGAGGAGAGCTCTTTCATTATGATTTTTTTTTTCTGTCAGATGACTTCTCTGACTACAAGAAAAAGCTTTCATGTTTCAGAGAATTTGAGATGTTAGACAGTTATTCAAACACATGTAGTTCACATCCAATAATAATCTCTCTTCATAAATATTTCTTTGTCTCTTTGATATTTTACTGAGTAAAAATGCTAAATTTTCTTTTCCATTAATATTCCTTGACTATGGAATACAATCATGGTGGTTACCACTAATACTTTGCAGATCCTAAGCACAATGCCAGAATTTCAACTTCTAATTTTCATCAGTAGTTTTGTAAGTATTTTGTCCCAGAGAGATTGGGGATCACAACTGACAATGATTGATTGATTAATAAAGTACCAGTATAGTTTAATCAATTTAAATGACCTCAAAGTTATTTAATTACGCTCTCACCTGAGAAACTTTGCCGTCATCTCTCTCTGTAAATTAGTTTCATATTCCATTATGAATTTTGCAGCTAGGCTGTGTGCGTGGGTAACAGAAAGACAAAGACAAAGAGAATAATTGTGGAAAGTGACCAATACATATGTTACACCTGAAGAACTACAATAATTCAGTTCTTCATGGATAATGACACTTCTCAAAGTCTAAGATTGTGTCTTAAACTCACTTTTGTATTTTTAGGGACTAAAATAGTGCCTCAAATATTATGGAAAATAAATAAATATTTGCTTAATGAATAGCTAGACAGAATAATTAAGAAAAATAAATTAGAGTACTACCACATCTCAGACATACACCATGCTCAATTCAAGGATTATTTGATTTTCATTTGATTGATTATTTTTTATAGAATCAAAATAAATATCACTTACAATTAAAAGTGTTTTTCCATATGCTAAGACATTTGCCCTTCATACATACAGCAAATAAAACATACTGTCTTATCCTTCCACAATACCCCTGAGATATTTCCCATCTGCTAAAGAGATATGGCAGAATGTAGAAAATGCTACAGTTTAGATAAAGGGTGAGAAATTGTGAAAGAATGTAATGACACATTTGAAAGTTGACGAGTCATCTAAAACTGAAAAGCTGAGAATGGAGTTCAAAATCTGTAACTGAGCAATACATTTCTTTAATTTATTATTCTTTTATTTCAATGGACTTTGTCTATTAGCTTCACTTTAATCCTTAAATTTTGAATAATTCTATTTAAAGTGAAAAAAAAACCGAAAAATGCAATAGATTGGTTTTTATAAATTTTGCCCAAAATTCTAATGGTTAAAATATGTAATTGGATTTAATTCATGAAACTTTTTTCTTTAATTAATAAGTAGCAAAGGAGAAAACTAACTTGAGAAAAGTGGCATAGTCTTCATTTGTTTTTTGTTTTTATTTGTACTTGTTTTCTTATTTTGGCTTTTCTTCTTTCATTCTCCCAAAGAAGATTATGAAGACAGATGCCTGTGACCTAACAAAGTAAATTTAAGTTTTGTTTTAAAATGTTTCTTTATTGGTTTGAAGATATTTGTGATTTTACTTAAGACAATTAAAGCTTGAAGAAAATACACATATTATACAGGTCTAATGACCTTGATAGTTCATTGAAGTTGTGATTTATTTGAACATGTAAATAAAATGGCTCATTATCACAGAAATGTATTAAAATGTTACCATAAGGCAAAGATTCACTAAATCTCTATTAGTAAACAATTATAAGTTAAAAGTGAGAATAAAAACAGCTTGATGTGTTCTGTTTCTTCCAAAGTTGTGGCAAATGAAATAGAGTCCTTTGTTTGTATTCATTATTTTCTCTTTAATAATTTTTTAACACAGTGTAAGGATGCTGATAAAAATTGCTTTCTGTACAAAATTAAAAAAATACATTTTTTTAATATTTGATCTGTTCTTACTCTATATAAACATATAAGCTAAGAATAGAGCTTAGCATATAATTAAAGGCTATTTTCACCACTCATCCAGCGTCACTTGCTTTTCTCTTTTGTTCAAACTCTCAATATCTATTATCTATCTATCATCTATCTATCTATCTATCTATCTATCTATCTATCTATCTATCTATCTATCTATCTATCTATCTATCTACCTACCTACCTACCTACCTATCTGTTAAGTTGATATTAATGTTGGGAAAAAATAGAACGAAGAAAAGCAGACTTCTTGGTTCCTAGAGAGTAGCAGAAAAGAGAAAATATTATGTCAACAAGGTCATGTGTTATGTGGATGCAGAGGAATTTTGGAAAATCTCAGAATTATTAGGTAAAATTATAAAATCAAAGAATAGCAAAGAGGGCATTCATATTTTCCCCAGCCTCATCAGTGGAATTTGATGTTTCATTCAGGGAAAAAAATCACATTAAATCAAAGAAGTTTCAGAAAGAGGCTACTGACACAAAAAAACATGTAAATGTACACATGACAATGCAAATGTATGTAATGTTTATGGAACATTATTTAACAAAATATTACTTTATGAAATATTTATTATATTTATGGAATATTATTTAGCAAAATAATATTTATTTACAAACTAGGTTTTCCGTAATATATGCATTGTGGCTCAAGAAAGGGTCTATAATATAGCAAATATACTAAAATATATAATATAAAAATAATATTTTAAAATGAGGCCAAGGGGAAAGAATGACAGAAAATGAAGTGTATCATGGAAAAAAAATTTGGTTAATAAAAAAAATAAAATAATGGAACTAGTACTGATCCAAATTGCCAGTACTAACCCAAAAATAAATGTCTACCTTCCCTAGTAGCCAATTCACAGAATATAATGATCATTTATTAGTGACACAATGGCCATTAAATAACAGCAGGCAAGAAACTCAATATCTTCCAAGATCCTTACCAAAGGATCATTGGTAAGGATTCATAGCATAAATTTCTAGAATCATATCCTAAAGAAAGAATGTAAAATATGAATTAAGATTTATGTTCAAAGCTATTCATCAGAGTGTTATTTGCCATCATAAATGATTTTATAAAGTTTAGGATTTCAAAAGCAGTAGACTAGTTAAATGCATTTTGCATCAGCCATATGATGGGATATAGTGAAATCATATACAAAATGTACTGCGAATCATATTACAAAAAAAAGTGAAAATATGCTGTTCAGGGATTCCACAAGTCCTATTAGTTTGGTGAGTCCCTGGAGGTACTCACGACTCAACAAGTTATATTCACCACTAAGATTCATTTACAAAGGACACATGCAGGAAAAAGAAATACATAGATGCAGCCTAGAGAATTTCGAGGGACTTTTCCAAGTTCTTTTCTGTAGAAGTCTCAGTGGTACACTTTTCTCTGCAGCTACAAACTGTCTCCACCGTGGAAATTCCACTAGAGTCCTAAAAAGAAACATAGCTCAGTACAGACACCAAAACAGGCAACAGGCCTGTTTGTTTACTTTAAACAATGCTGAGAATCTGATTCAGCAGGTGGGGCTGCCCATTGCTTCAGGTTTACAGAGTAACATCCCTAATCAGCAGCTATGTGAATATTCCAGGAGTTTTAATTCTCAGTTTGGCCAAGGGTCATTGCCACAGCTCTAGGCATTTCCATAAATAAACAGAACTGACAAAAACAACTCGTCCTGTTAACTCTTTCCTCACATGTACATAAAATTTTAAATTAATAATGGCCTCAAATTAATAAAAAGAATTTACAAAATAGAGGACTAGAAAAAGATTCGAAAGAAATATATCAAATATCCACAAGGTTTTTCTCTGGGTAGTGATCGTTTTTTATGATGTAAAATGCTTTCTGAATTGCCCTTAAAAGAAATAAAGTAATGCTTTATGAAGAAAATATTAACATTTCACCCCAGATTTTCTTGAATTTCTTTATTCAGTCTTTACCCATGCCTAAATTGATGATTCTCCCTTCCATACAAAGTCCATTTCTCAATTTTTTTTTCACCCTTAGGTATATTATTGACTCTGAGCTTACTTGGTTTTATCTGTCTTCATCCTTTCTTTGTGACTCATGCTCATGGGTAGAATATGATGCTATCTGCTTGTTTTAGAATGGTGAGCTTTACCGTCCCTAAAATGATTATTCTCACTAATCTCCCCCATGCCTGAAACCTTTATTTTAAAGATTCTATTATGAACAAGAAATATTATGAGGAAACATGGATGGAGTCAAAAGAGTGAAAATGCCTTTTTGTTGATGTTGTTTCCTAAAGTAATGTATATTAAAGCATGCATGTTTTAGAAGATTTGCAGCATTACACCTTTCTTTTTACCACCTACCCTTGTCTGCTTTTAGTGAAAATAGTTTAGTTTAAGAGTGCTGACTTTGCCTCTTTTATTTACTGTTATTGCTGCAAGAACTGGTTCTTAGAAGAGGAAAGAAATATAAAAGTTTACTCTAGTCAGTGCTTGAGAATGGCTTTGGCAATCAGTAAAGGCTGTTGCTTTTACCGAACAGGGGCTAGAAACATTAAAATGCATTCATAGGTCTCTATTGTCTATTATTTATCTCCATTGTCTATGAGATAGAGTAGAAACTCTTCAGCACAACATGGAAATCAATTTATAAATTGAATTCTGCCTATTTTTTCTGTCCATTCCCCATCATTTTCCAATACACATCCAATGCTCCAGTCTTAACATATTTCAATTCTCAATGTACTCCACACTTCATCTAATTCTATGTTTCGCAGTCATTATTTTTTCTGAAATTTCTTAGAGTCCAATGAGTTAATTTTCCAGAGTGAGATTAAGCATTATCTATTGCATAAAGATATCTCTGATGCCTCTTATCCCCCGATCTGTGCCTAGGGTACTTTCGATATGTGCTCATAGAGGGCAGTGGGCTACAGGATCTTCAGTCATACTGTATTGCAAATCTATTTATCTGGCTCCCAATAGTTACTCAAAATCAAGCACCATGTTTTGCTATTTCACCAACCCCACAGAGTTGGCTGTATAAACTATGCTCCAGAAGTTATAAGTCACTTAAGAAATGCATGAAAGTAGATCTACTTATAAACACTTCTTATAGCAAGTTACAGAGATCATGCAATAAGAAAATAAGAACTAAGTTAATAAGGAAAAGAGAGCTTTTCAAAGTTGGTTCTCTGTGGTAAGGTAAAGTTCCTAAACAAAGAATAGAGGGTTAGTTACCTTCTTGGGACTTGCTAGAAATTGAAATAAGAAGCAAAAAGACCAAATTTTGTTCATTTCACAGATTGATTCAGCCTGTCCTTCCTCATTAACTGTCTCATTTCTTCCTGCAAAACTTGAGTACTTGTTTTTATTTTTCAAATCACACAGGAACAGAGAAAAATTTAAAAAGTAAACTTAGCTTCGGCATCACCTTCTGTGCAATGACCCCTTATGTTCTTGTTCAAAAAATACTCTTTAAAAATTAACTTTCTGTGTTCCCACACCCACCAAATATCAAAGAATAAACTAAAAAAAAAACTTATTTCTTCAAAAAAACTCACTTGTTGAAGATGATTACAGTGTATCCATGGCAAATTTCAAGAAATGGTTAACATTGTAAAATTAGTGAAATATATTTACACAGATTATTACTCAAAAGGAAATATTTTTTATGGATATATTTCTTGAAAGGAAATTTTTTGAAGAAAACGTTTACATATTTTTTAGAAAAAAATTCTACTAAAATGAATTTGTCCATCCTCATGTTATTTTCAATAAATTTTGCTGACATTTTTAATGATTTAGTTTATTAATACTATGTTCCATTAAAAGAGATATTTATGCTGCTTAATGAATGGCAGTTAAAGTTCTCTTTATCAAGAATTGGATAGTATGATGAATTTCTTACAACAAAATTCTACCTCATATAATAGAAAAGATATTTAATTGATAAAAGAAGAATTTGCTGTATTTTCCAAATGAAAAGCCCCCCTTTCAAATAATTCACATCACTTAGGGGATAAATAAGAGATAGTACACGCTAACTGAATACATGAGTTGTCATTTGGTATTAAAATACTCATCTAAGCATTCAAGGACTGACTCAGTCTTAGCTGATTTCGAAAACAATCACTTCAGATTTCATACTGAACATTTTGTCCCAGAAATCTGGAGTTAAATTATCCCTTAGTTTTGAAAGTCTGTTGTTCCAGTTTGCTAAAGCTACCAGAATGCAATATACCAGAAATGGATCGACTTTTACAAAGGAGTTTTATTAGGTTACAAATGTAGATGTCTAAGGCCATGAAAACGTCTGAATTAAGGCATTAAGAGTGAGATACTTTCACTGGGGAAGAGCTCCTGGCATCCAGGGTTTCTCTTTCTCATGGGAAGGCACATGGCTGTCATTTGCTGGTCCTTCATTCCCAAGTTCCATTGCTTTCAACTTCTGATTCCAGTGGCTTTCTCTCTCTCTGCTCTTCTGTCTTTTATCCTCTCATAAAGGACTCCTATAAAGGACTCGGCCCACCTTGAATTGGTTGGATCATATCTCCATGGAAACAACCTAATCAAAAGATCCCACACACAATACGTCTGCATCCAAAAGAATGGATTAAAAGAACATAGTCTTTTCTGGAGTACGTGACAGATTCAAACCAATATAGCTGCTTTCACAAACTACAAACTGTTTTAGGTTTAAACAGCAGATATTTATTGCCCCATGGTTTCAGAGGCTGGAAGGTCTGCTTCCTCTCAGGGTTGGTGGCATTCTGGCTGGCAAGTAATCCTTGGTTTCTTCAGCTTTCCCATTACGTGACAATATTCTTTGCTTTCTTTCCTGGGTTCTGTTGACTTTTGACTTTCTGCTCTTCCCCATGTCTTTCTCTGTCTCTGTGTTCTTGTTTCTTTCTCTTTAAAGGCTTCCAGTAATCCAGGTAAAGTCCCAAACTCTTTCAGGTTGGCCACACCTTAATTTAAAATAACATCTTCAAGGGATACTCTTTGCCAAGATTCACATCTACAGAAATGAGGATTAAGATTAGGAGCATGTCTAACTTGGGGTAAATTATTCAATCTATTATACTTACCTTTACCATATATTCATCTGTATGCTATGAGAGATTTAGGAATAATAGGCTCTTATGCCACTGTACAGAACATTATTATATTATAATATTATTGTTCTATACTATAATGAAGCATCATGCCATAATCAGGAAATTGTGGAACAAGTTTTTAGTATTCAAATCGTTGTAATGGCTTAAATGCAAATATGAAATATTACAAGGAGAACCTATATATATATATATATATATATACACATGGCTAGTAAGTGTATTTATCAGTCCACTTCTAATATAAATTATATTTGATGATCAATAATCAAAAATCCTGTTTGAAATTAAATCTGAGTCTATTATGTTCATTTTAAACAAAGAAAACTGAAGCTCCGACATATGTCACTGTCCAAATATAATAAGTGAATAACTAGGTAAATACAAATTTCTTTTATATAAATCATAAAGTCTTTCCATTATGAGGCTGAAAGGTTGTTTCTTATGTAGAATAAAATTTGAGACAAAATTATCTGTGTGGTGGATACAATACTCTCCCCATCCATCTCAAAATATTTTAATTGATTACTGTCACATGCATACAATTCTAGAAAGTGTGAATGAGTCAGTATAAGAACTCTCAATTAGCCAAAATTTGACATATGAGGATAAAATGCAAATAACTCAAATTTAATTGCAATGCAAGGTAGAGCTGGGTTAACTGTCAAGTCAATGCTTCAGATTCTTCCAATCAAAGGAAGATTAGACCTCTGTAAATGAGATGATTATACCAGGAACTTATAAAAAGGTGAATTCTAAAATAATAAAACACAAAATATGGTCATACTTGAGGCCTAAAGGAAATAATGACTGCTACCAAGGAATTGAGGTATTGTCTACATTTTTTTTTTTTTTTTTACTTTCTGGATGTAAATTAAAAAGAACCAGTTCCTATCTCCTAAATTTTTTTTAACAATTGATACTGTATTGTTAAAATAAGAGATTCTTGCCTTTTTCTGTCACCATAGAGTTATACATAAAAAGAATATGGCCATAATTTATATAGATAAAGTTTATATAACCCATTCACAAACAATACAAGCCATTCTTTCATTTCAAAGAAAAATAAGCAAGTTTCTGGATACTACAAATCTACAGAAGGTAATGCAAACCAAAGTTAATGGGAATTCTTACAAAAAAGATGGAAAACAAATGTGTGTTTTAAGTTCTACTGGCATTGAATTTTCCCATTGTTACTAGGTTTTCTCAAAGTTGCTAGGTTTGTTTCAATACCACAAAAATATATGTGAACTTTTGGGCAGGCAATAATGGCTCAGTGGCAGAGTTTTTGCCTGCGATGCTAGAGGCCTAGGTTTGATTCCTGGTGCCTGCCCATGCCAAAAAAATAAGAAAGAAATAAATATATGCAAATATATATGTGAACTCTTATTTTCAGAACTTAAATTAATTTCCCTTCCAAATTTGAAATAATTTCCTTAAATGAGATAAATTTCTTAATATTACCATTATATCATTATTGTGTAACTAACAAATATCCTCCCACACATGATGAATATATTTTATAAGCTATTTAAACTTAAAATATATTTTTAATTAGAAAACTTTGAAATTCATCACTGAACAACATGCAATTATATAAAGAAAAATAATTAGGATCCCCCCTAATCATGCCATCTCCCTATTCTGCACCATAGTAGAAGCAGCCATGTTTTAAATATCCATCTGGTCAAAAAAAGCAAACATGGATGATTTTGTTCCCATATTTCTTTATTATTATATGACAAAGGAGATTACTCATGAAGCTATTCACCTGGCACTCATTGGGATAGATCTTGTGAAAGCTAGCTCTAAGTTTAACAGTTTTTTATAAAACCCCTTGCCATGCTCTCACTCCTAGGTCTGGACCTACCACTCTTTCCTTTCTACTGTTTAATGTCATTCTAACATACCATTTTGGAAAGGTTGTATGAATTAATATTCTATTAAATATCTTTGTATTTCAGTTCTATATTAAGCTGCAAAATTTGACACAAATGAGTTTGTTTAATGAAAAATGCTGTCTTTTAAAATATCCTGGCACAGCATATAAAGTGTACAAGCCTAATGCTTGACATACAGCTTGTATCCCTTAAGCAGCAGTTAAAAGAAGGAATAAAAGCCCATAGATTCAATGCTGTTTTGATTATTAATTTTTTTGTTTGTATTTTTCTTTAATTGTTTGGATCTAGAGCAATTTAATGTCTTACAAAATGTGGATTAAGGCAGTCTTTGGTCTCCTCCCCCTGCTAAAAAGTAGATAGCCTTGATCTTCAGCAATAACTACCAAGACCCAAGTTTTAAAAAGCCCATAAAGTTGTGTATTTCTGAAAAGTATATAATTTATTTTGTAATTCCCCATTGCTCCCAGTAGTTTCTTCTATATTTAAGACAGTTATAGAATAAGTGTGGTAGAGTAAATAAAGATTTAATCTGTCAAACAGTATACTTGTATTTCTTTAACTATCTAAGATGAAAATGAAAATATTTTAGTGAAGAAATTAAGAAAGGATTATTATTAGTCATATTCCTGTATATATTTAAACCATGTAGGAAGCTTTTATAATAACTCATGTTAAATATGGACAAAGTTTAAGTTACATGTTATGGTTACTTATGCTTCATACACAGGTCTTCCTCTGTAGACACCACAGAATATATGCATATAAACATTTACTTCCTTTTTTTTCCAAAACTCAGCTTCCATTTCCTGCCTTTAATAACTTACCATTCAAAGCACAGCTCCAAGATGAAGTCATTAGACAATGAATGAATGAATTATTTCTTTTTTTCTCATTAGTAAATAATGGACAACGGGTAATTTATTTACTGACTGCTTTAAAATAATTTTTTTGAAAATCTAAAAGTACCCATAAGATTTGAGTCACTGGCTCTTTTATTCTATGTTCCTTTTCATGCTAAAAGCAATGCAAAAGTACTTCTAACAGTTCATACACTTGAAGCAAAATTAATTTGACATCCACCTAAGGTTGTCAGTATTTTCTTGATTTGTTTTTAAACCAAAGAGAGACAAAGTGTTAATGTGTTTTTGCCTACTCTAAAAACTTTATATGCTGAAATGTCTTTACAGAGCCATTACAGGCTACCTAAAATTGCATTAAGGTCTTGGAACAAAGATAAATGAGGTTCCTGCTCAAGGTATTTCAAGACCAATTAGCAACATATAAAATATAAATATGTTCATAAATACATTAAAATAGAGCCTTTAGGAGAAGTAGGTCAATGGCAAGTTTTGACAGTTTTGAAAATGAATGAAATTTACAAGGTTAAATATGCTGGAAGGTCGCAAATTAATAATTTAAAAGAAAGGACCATATATTAGATGAAAATAAGGATATTTTATAACTGTGAAGATTTGCTAAACTACAAAAGTATGTTCTCTAAATCCCAAGCTTTCTAAATTTGGCTTCCCAAGTTTAAATTTTCCCATTTACCTCTCTAGTACATCCAACACAAGTACCCAAAGTCTTTCGTCTTAAAATGCACCTTGCTCAGAAAAAGTGCAATGCATTTCTCTCTCTCCTCATCAACAAATACTTCTATTTTTCCATACCTATTTATATTTTCTCAAGGAAAAAAAGGTACACTTTTTCCAAGTAGTAAAATTTCATGCATGTTCTTAAACTCGTTCTACCATCTCTTACAAGAATTAGTTTTTATCCATTAACCCTCCTCTCAATTTGTTTTAAATATTCATTTATTCTCACTATTAACTCAAAAGGATAGTTTTTACTTAAATACTCTTACTTCCTCAGTTGATATCACGTCTGGGTTAATTATCAACACTGAAGCATTGATCACTACCTTGAAATTTTATTTACAAAATCATGAGGTGGGATTAAAAGTTCCCACTTGATGGTACTAACAAACTGACCTAACCTGTCACAGTTGATTGAACTTCACCCACCCTGGTGAACCGGAGAGTCCTACCTGCCTATTCCTAACAATCTCCGAAGCATACCAAATGTTTAACTACAGAAGTGTAATCACAAAATACATTGTTCTTTTATTTTTTATTATGCTTGGTTTCAATGAACCCTACTCTATAAATATGCCACTCTTCCTCCCTTTAGCACTGCTCTTGGTTCAGTCAGCTTGACTGCCCCTCAGACTGTCCCTCTCAAGCTCTCTAATAAAGCTTGCCATGATCTGTTGATGTGTGTGCATTTCTTCTTTTCATGCATTCTCCTACTCTACTCTCCTTCACTTTCCTTTTACCACTATCCAAAGAAGTAACTCTTATTCAGCTTTGCAGCAATAAAAATACAAGTTTCAACACCCAAGACTCAACTGACCCCTTACAAAATTACTTTGATACCAAAAGTCTGCCAATTGTTAAACTCAAAGCCTCCCCAAAACCTATATTAGGAGAGATCATTACTTCACTCAATAAAATTGTGCCTTACAAGCATCACTTTTCCTCATTTAAACAAGTAATAGATTCAGCTTTGATATCCAGATACTGAGTGTTGAACTCTTCCTGCAAAAAAAATGGTGCTGCCACCATTGAAATATAAAGACTTGAACATCAATTTTGTGGCAAACATGTTTACATTTTCAATATCTTCCATGAGGCAATTCATCACAGTACGCTCAGACTGACCACAATTTTAAACCAACATTAACAGGGACAGTGTTCCATCATAACATAAGCCATGACTACTGTCACGATCAGGTTCATGTGTCAACTTGGCCAGGTGGTGGTACTTGGTTGTCTGGTTGGGCAAGCACTGTCCTGTATGTTGCTATGAGGACATTTCATGGATTTAAATCATGACCATGTTGGCAGCATCTACAGCTTATTGTATTTGCAGTTAGCCTTCTGCAATGAGTACTGCTTAATCAATTTACCAGAAGTCTTTTAAGGAGGACTCAAAAGGAGACACTCACTCTTCCTGCTTCAGCCAGCCAGCCTTTCTTGAGAGTTCATTGAGAATCTTCATTGGAGTTGCCAGCTTGCAGTCTGCCCTACAGACCTTGGGCTCTACATCCATGGTTACTTGAGATACTTTTATAAATTTTATATTTCCAGATATCTCCTGTTGATTCTGTTTCTCTAGAGGACCCTAGCTAATACAGCTTGGTACTGAGAGTGGGGTGTTTCTTAAGAAGCAGAATCTTAAAAATGGGTTTTTATGATTGGTTTTCTACTCTGACTGGACTCAGAGGCACTAAAGATTCTGTTTTCTGTAATCAGAATGATGCTGCCAAGCCATGAGGTGAGCTGGCAAAAGAGATGGTCAAAATATCACCATTAGATCCTGCTAATTCTTCACTTATAAGAAGCCAGGCTCTGGAGGATAATGTTTTTTGGCACCTTTACAGAGTTTTGTGGAATTAGGAGGCATAGAGGTATTGGTTGGTTGGTGTTAGATACACTGTAAATATTGATGAGCGAAAGGGATGAGCTAAGGCTTCAAATGAGAAGCTTAGGCATCTTATGACAGATGTATAAGTTTCTATGAATGCCCTGAAGGAAACTCTTATTTCTGTAGCTGCAGACAGCAGAACTCTGAAAATCAGTCTCAGAGACTCATTGTTAAGGTAGCAACTTTATAAGACAAACTGGAATCTCAACCCTGCATGGTGTCTGCTGTTAGAGTGAGGGCATTAATCGGAAAGGAGTGGGACCAAGAAAAATGGGATGGTGACATATCAATTGATAATGATGGTGGAGAGGTAGAAATCGCAAATCATGCTGAGTCTTTTCTAGATAACCCTACAATAGTCTTCCCTGATGACACAGCTGCCCCACCTCCAGCCTGCCCTGAGAAGTTGGCCACCCAACCTCCACCTGAAGGGATTAGTCCTGGGGTGATTAATCCTGTTTCCACAGATGAAATTGTAAATGAATGTCCTGAAACAAATGACTTGGCAGATATTTTTTTTCTTTTCATGACCCACACCCATCACCCCTCATTTTTTCCAGACCTATGATGAGGCTAAAGTCCCAACAGGCCCCTAAAGGTGAGGTACAAAGTGTCACCTATGAGAAGGTATGTTATACTTCAAAAGAACTGCATGAGTTTCCTGATTTATAAAGACAGAAATCAGGGGAATTTGTGTGGCAATGGATTTTAAGGGTGTGGGATAATAGCAGGAGGAATATAAGGTTGGATCAGGTTGAATTTATTGATATGGGCCCACTAAGGAAAGATTCTGCATTCAATGTTATGACTTGAGGGGTTAGAAAAGGTATGAACAGTTTGTTTGCATGGTTGGCTGAAACATGGATCAAAAGGTGGCTGAAATTACCTGAGGTTGAAATGCCAGAACTGCCCTGGTATGATGTAGATGAAGGGATCCAGTGTTTAGGGAGATTGGGATGTTTGAGTGGATTTATCATGGAAAGCCTGCTCTTACACCCCAGGAATGTCCGGAAGATGCACCTTTTACCAGAATGGTGAGATATAAATTTGTGAGACTAGTATCATCATCCCTGAAGAGCTCTGTAGTCACCCTTCTCTGTAGGTCTGTTATTACTGTGGGAACTGCTATCAATGAGCTGGAATCCTTAAATACAATGGGGACCATTGGATCCTGAATGGGCAGAAGCCAGGTAGCAGGACTTAATTGCCAAAGACAAGCCAAAGACGAGGTGGATGTGACTATCAAAATGGACAGCAGACTCAAAGCAGGAGTCCAAATAATCTGAAATCATTATTTGCAGATGACATAATCCTGTATATAGAAATCCTGATAAAAATCTATAACAAAGCTACTGGAGCTAATAAATGAACTCAACACAGTGTCAGAGTACAAGATTAACATGCAAAAAATCAGAAATGTTTCTATACACTATTAATGAGAAATCTGAGGAGGAAATTAAGAAAGTACTTCCACTTACAGTAGTAACTAATATGGCCACCTAGGATGTAAGGGATTTATATGCCAAATATAAAACATTACTGAAAGGAAACATATATACATGGAAGGACATTTCATTTTCAAGGATTAGAATACTAAATATCCTTAAATGTCAATTATACTCAAAATGATTTATAGATTCAATGCAATTCCAATTGAAATTCCAACAGTCTACTTTGCAGAAAAGGAAAAGGTAATTGTCAAATTTATTTGGCAGGATAAGGGACCCCAAATAGGCAAAAATCTCTTAAATAAGAAAAGGGAATTTGGAGGACTGACATCTCTTTACTTCAAAGCTTATTACAAAGCTACAGGGGTGAAAACAACATAGTACTGGCAGAAAGAAAAATATATATACCACGGGAATAAAATTGAGAGTTCAAATCAACGTATCTAAAGCCAATTGATTTTTGAGAAGGCTAAGAAGTACATTCAAACGAGAAACATTTTTCTCTTCAACAAATGGTACTGGGAGGAGTGGATATCCTTATACAGAAGAATGAAAGAAAACCTCTATCTCACACCACATAGAAAAATTATCTCGAAATGGATCAAAGATTTAAATATAAGCTCAGGATTATAAGACTCCTATAGGAAAACATAGAAAAACAATTTCTGGATTTTTTTGTTAGGAAATGGTTTATTAGATTCTATACCAAACACACAGCAAAAAAAAGATAAAAAATAAATAAATGAGACTTAAAATTAAAACTTTTGTGCATCAAAGAACTTTATCACAAAAGAGAAAAGACAACCTACTCAAAAGGAGAAAATATTTGGCACCAACATATCAGATAAAATTTGATATCTAGAGTATATAACAAAATTCAATAACCCAACCATAAAAGGACAAACCATCCAATCAATGAATCAGCAAAAGATCTGAATAGACATTTTTTCCAAAGAGGAAATAAAAATGGCTAAAAAGCACATGAAAAGATCTTCAACATCATTAGCTACTAGGGAAATGCGAATCAAAACCACAATGAGATATCATTTCACATCGTCTAGAATGGTTATTACTAAAAAACAGAAAGTACAAGTGTTGGAGAGGATCTGGAAAATAGTAGCACTCATTTATCATCATACTTTCAAATACACAAGTGTACTCATGTAAGAGTACACACATGCACAAATATTCCCTCACACATGCATATTCCCATGTAAACATACACTCATATGCAAACACTTGAACCCCTGCATATACTCACAAGGACACTGGCCAAATGTTCTCACCTGCATGCATGCATAACCCCACACATGCATTCATATACAGTCATATACACTCTTACCACATTTCCTACATGTACACATTTTAGCATTTAGTGGAGCAGCTGCTGTGGAAGACATTTTGGCAGTTTCTCAGAAAGCTAAGTATAAAATTACCATATGACCTGGCAATCCCTCTTGTAGATACATATCCCAAAGAATTGAAAGAAGGAACTTGGACAGATATTTGCACACCAATGTTCATAGGGACATTATTCACAATGACTAAAAGATGGGAGCA
>PVIY010010979.1:52855-66985 GCA_004026745.1 Myrmecophaga tridactyla | reverse complement strand
GTAAGTTGTTGGGATTTTGATTGGTATTGCATTGAATCTGTAAATCAGTTTAGGTAGAATTGACATCTTAACTATATTTAGTCTTCCAATCCATGAACATGGTATGCCCTTCCATCTATTTAGGTCTTCTATGATTTCTTTTAACAGTTTCTTGTAGTTTTCTTTGTATAGGTCTTTTGTCTCTTTAGTTAAATTTATTGCCAGGTATTTTATTCTTTTAGTTGCAACTGTAAATGGAATTCGTTTCTTGATTTCCCCCTCAGATTGTTCATTACTAGTGTATAGAAAAACTACAGATTTTTGAATGTTGATCTTGTAACCTGCCGCTTTGCTGTACTCGTTTATTAGCTCTAATAGTTTTGCTGTGGATTTTTCAGGGTTTTCAACATATAGTATCATATCATCTGCAAACAGTGAGAGTTTTACTTCTTCCTTTCCAATTTTGATGCCTTGTATTTCTTTTTCTTGTCTAATTGCTCTAGCTAGAACTTCCAACACAGTGTTGAATAACAGTGGTGATAGTGGACATCCTTGTCTTGTTCCTGATCTTAGGGGGAAAGTTTTCAGTTTTTCCCCATTGAGGATGATATTAGCTGTGGGTTTTTCATATATTCCTTTTATCATTTTAAGGAAGTTCCCTTCTATTCCTATCCTTCGAAGTGTTTTCAACAGGAAAGGATGTTGAATTTTGTCAAATGCCTTCTCTGCATCAATCGAGATGATCATGTGATTTTTCTGCTTTGATTTGTTGATATGGTGTATTACATCATTTGATTTTCTTATGTTGAACCATCCTTGCATACCTGGGATGAATCCTACTTGGTCATGATGTATAATTCTTTTAATGTGTTGCTGGATTCGATTTGCTGGAATTTTGTTGAGGATTTTTGCATCTATATTTATTAGAGAGATTGGTCTGTAATTTTCTTTTTTTTGTAATATCTTTGTCTGGTTTTGGTATGAGGGTGATGTTGGCTTCATAGAATCAATTAGGTAGCTTTCCCTCCTCTTCAATTTTTTTGAAGAGTTTGAGCAGGATTGGTACTAATTCTTTCTGGAATGTTTGGTAGAATTCACATGTGAAGCTGACTGGTCCTGGACTTTTCTTTTTGGGAAACTTTTTAATGACTGATTCAATTTCTTTACTTGTGATTGGTTTATTGAGGTCATCTATTTCTTCTCGAGTCAAATTTGGTGGTTCCTGCCTTTCTAGGAAGTTGTCCATTTCATCTACATTGTTGTATTTATTAGCATAAAGTTGTTCATAGTATCCTGTTATTACCTCCTTTATTTCTGTGGGGTCAGTGGTTATGTCTCCTCTTCCATTTCTGATCTTATTTATTTGCATCCTCTCTCTTCTTCTTTTTGTCAATCTTGCAAAGGGCCCATCAATCTTACTGATTTTCTCATAGAACCATCTTCTGGTTTTATTGATTTTCTCGATTGTTTTCATGTTCTCAGTTTCATTTATTTCTGCTCTAATCTTTGTTATTTCTTTCCTTTTGCTTGCTTTGGTGTTAGTTTGGTGTTCTTTCTCCAGTTCTTCCAAATGGACAGTTAATTCCTGAATTTTTGCCCTTTCTTCTTTTTTGATATAGGCATTTAGGGCAATAAATTTCCCTCTTAGCACTGCCTTTGCTTCATCCCATAAGTTTTGATGTGTTGTGTTTTCATTTTCATTTGCCTCGAGATATTTACTGATTTCTTTTGTAATTTCTTCCTTGACCCACTGGTTGTTTAAGAGTATGTTATTGAGCCTCCACATATTTGTGAATTTTCTGGCGCTCTGCCTATTATTGATTTCCAACTTCATTCCTTTATGATCTGAGAAAGTGTTTTGTATGATTTCAATCTTTTTAAATTTGTTGAGACTTGCTTTGTGACTCAGCATATGGTCTGTCCTTGAGAATGATCCATGAGCACCTGAGAAAAAACGTGTATCCTGCTGTTGTGGGGTGTAATGTTCTATATATGTCTGTTAAGTCTAGCTCGTTTATTGTATTATTCAAATTCTGTTTCTTTATTGATCCTCTGTCTAATGTTCTGTCCGTTGATGAGAGTGGGGAATTGAAGTCTCCAACTATTATGGTAAATGTGTGTATTTCTCTTTCCAGTGTTTTCAGTGTTTGCCTCATGTATTTTGGAGCATTCTCGCTCGGCGCAGAAATATTTATGACTGGTTATGTCTTCATGCTGAATTGTTCCTTTTATTAGTACATAGGCTCCTTCTTTGTCTCTTTTAACTGTTTTACATTTGAAGTCTAATTTGTTGGATATTAGTATAGCTACTCCTGCTCTTTTCTGGTAGTTTTTTGCATGAAATATTTTTTCTCAACCTTTCACTTTCAACCTATGTTTATCTTTGGGTCTAAGATGTGTTTCCTGTAGACAGCGTATAGAAGGATCCTGTTTTTTTATCCATTCTGCCAGTCTGTCTTTTGATTGGGGGGTTTAATCCATTAACATTTAGTGATATTACTATATGGGTAGTACTTTCTTCAACTGTTTTGCCATTTGGATTTTATATGTCATATCTAATTTTCCTTCTTTCTACACTCTTCTCCACACCTCTTTCTTTTGTATTTTCATATCTGTCTCTAGTGCTCCCTTTAATATTTCTTGCAGAACTGGTTTCTTGGTCACAAATTCTCTCAGTGATTTTTTTGTCTGAAAATGTTTTAATTTCTCCCTGATTTTTGAAGGACAATTTTGCTGGGTATAGAATTCTTGGTTGGCAGTTTCTTGGTTTCTGCTGAGAAACCAAGTTTCTAAACACATAGTCTTATTGGACTTCCCTTGTATGTGATGGGTTGCTTTTCTCTTGCTCCTTTCAGGATCTTCTCTTTCTCTTTGCCCTCTGACATTCTGATTAGTAGGTGTCTTGGAGAATGTCTATTTGGATCTATTCTCTTTGGGGTACACTGCACTTCTTGGATCTATAATTTTAGGTCTTTCATAAGAGTTGGGAAATTTTCAGTGATATTTTCCTCCTTTAGTTTTTCTCCTCCTTTTCCCTTCTCTTCTCCTTCCAGGACACCCACAACATGTATATTTGTGCGCTTCATATTATCATTCAATTCCCTGAGTCCCTGCTCATATTTTTCCATTTTTTTTCCCTATAGTTTCTGTTTCTTGTCAGATTTCAGATGTTCTGTCCTCCAGTTCACTAATCCTATCCTCTGTCTCTCGAAATCTACCACTGTGGGTTTCCATTGTTTTTTTCAGCTCTTCTACTGTGCCTTTCATTCCCATAAGTTCTGTGGGTTGTTTTTTCAGACTTTCCATTTCTTCTTTTTGTTTCCTTGCCTTCTTCATATCCTCCCTCAGTTCATTGATTTGGTTTTTGATGAGGTTTTCCATGTCTGTTCGTATATTCTGAATTAATTGTTTCAGCTCTTGTATCTCATTTGAACTATTGGTTTGTTCCTTTGACTGGGCTATATTTCAATTTTTCTGGGGTGATATGTTATTTTTTGCTTGCATCTAGACATTTAATTACCTTAATTAGCTTATTCTGGAGCTTGCTTTCACTTCTCTTACCTAGGGTTTTCTTGCTGGATGAATTTGTTGTCTATCTGTTCTTTGACATTCAGTTCAGCTTTTTCTGGACCTCTAGCTTAGGTTTTGTTTAATAGAAGAGAATTTTTCAGTTCTTGTTTTCTTGTTTCTTGCCCTACTTATATGGTGCCTTCCCCCCCCCCACACCCCCTTAGAAGGGTCTATGTAGTTATTATAGGCTCCAGCTGGGTTTTCCTGGACTAAACTGGTCTCCTATCAGGGTGAAGGAGTCACCTGCATCGGTTTTCCCTGAGGGTGAGACCCAGCAGGTTGAAAAACTTTCCTGTGAAGTATCTGGGCTCTGTTTTTCTTATCCTGCCCAGTATGTGGCACTTGTCTGCCTGCGGGTTCCACCAGCATCAGATGATGCGGCACCTTTAACTTTGGAAGACCCTCCCTGCTGGGGGCATGGTGGAGACAGAGGAGAGTTTGTAGGCTGGTTTTAATGGCTTCAAATTACCAAGCCCTGGTGTCTCAATTCCTTGAGGGAGGGATTCCACCTGAGTTGGGCTTCACCCCTCCCCTGGGGAAGGCACAGGTGGGAGACAAGCCCTGAAAGCAGCTTGTTTCTGCCTATACCTGGGGCAGTTGCAGCCTGAGAAGTCCTATTGCTTAATTCAGAGACAGTCAAGCCTTTTTAGAAACACAGCCACCAAAACCTCTGTTTTCTTTTTTTCTTTTTCTGTTAGAAAAATGAGCAACCTCTGCTTTGACCAGGTCCACCTGAGCTGGGGGCCTATTTTTAGTAATCATAATTTGTTAATTAATGTCACAGTTGGTGTTTGGTTGGACTCAGCCCCTGCTGCTGTTAAAGTCTCTTTCCTTTCCCCTCTGGGAAGCAGCCTTGAGGGACGGGCGCTGGCCGCCACGGCTTGGGGAACTGACGCTTCTGGGGAGGCTCACAGCTGGTCCAGCTGGTCCAGACTGGGGTATGCTGTGTGTCTGGTCACTGACGTGGCTACAGGAGCTGTTCTGTACTATTTTTGGTTATTTAGTAATTGTTCTTGAGGACAAACTAAAATGCGCACATTGCTAAGCCACCATCTTGGCCACACCCCCCTCTGACTCTCTTGTAGTGTTTTTGTCTGGCTTTGGTATGAGGGTGAGGTTGGCTTCATAGAATGAGTTAAGTAGCCTTCCCTCTTCTTCAGTTTTTTTGAAGAATTTGAGCAGGATTGGTACTAATTTTTCTTGAATGTTCAGTAGAATTCACATGTGAAGCCATCTGGTCTTGGACTTTTCTTCTTTGGTAGCTTCTTAATGCCTAATTCAGTTTCTTTACTGTGATTGGCTTGTTGAGGTCGTCTATTTCTTTGTAAGTCAGTGTTGGTTATTCATGCCTTTCTAGGATGTTGTCCATTTCATCTACATTGTCTAGTTTATTAGCATAAAGTATTTCATAGTATCTTCTCATTACCTCCTTTATTTGTTTGGGGTCACTGGTTATGTCTCCTCTTCCATTTCTTATTTTGTTTATTTGCATCCTCTCTCTTCTTCTTTTTTTTTTTTTTTTTTGCCAACCTTGCTATGGTTGACATCAGCCTTATTGGTTTTCTCATAGAACCAACTTCTGGTTTTGTTGATTTTCCCATTTGTTTTCATGTTCTCAGTTTCATTTATTTCTGCTCTAATCTTTGTTATTTCTTTCCATTTCCTTGCTTTGGGGTTAGTTTCCTGTTCTTTCTGTAGTTCTTCCAAGTGAACAGTTAATTCCTCGATTTTTTGCTCTTCTTTTTTGATACAGGCATTTTGGGTAATAAATTTCCCTCTTAGCACTGCCTTTGCTATATCCCATAAATTTTGATATGTTGTGTTTTCATTTTCATTTTCCTCAAGATATTTACTGATTTCTTTTGTAATTTCTTCCTTCACCCACTGGTTATTTAAGAGTGTGTTATTGAGCCTCCATATATTTGTGAATTTTCTGGTGCTTTGCCTATTTTTGATTTCAACTTCATTCCTTTATGATCTGAGAAAGTGTTTTTGTATGATTTCAACCTTTTAAAATTTATTGAGATTTGCTTTGTGACCCAGCATATGTCTATCCTTGAGAATGATCCATGAGCACTTTAGAAAAAGGCGTGTCTTGCTTTTGTGGGGTGTAATGTTCTGTAAATGTCTGTTAATTCTAGTTCGTTTATTGTATTATTCAAATTCTCTGTTTCTTTATTGATCCTCTGTCTAGATGCTCTGTCTGTTGATGAGAGTGGAGAATTGAAGTCTCCAACTATTATGGTACATGTGTCTGTTTCTCTTTCCAGTGTTTGCAGTGTTTGCCTCATGTATTTTGGAGCATTCTGGCTCGGTGCATAAATATTTATGACTGTTATGTCTTCATGCTGAATTGTTCCTTTTATTAGTACATAGGCTCCTTCTTTGTCTCTTTTAATTCTTTTACATTTGAGGTCTAATTTGTTGGATATTAGTATAGCTACTCCTGCTCTTTTCTGATTGTTGTTTGCAAGAAATATCTTTTCCCAACTTTTCACTTTCAACTTATGTTTATCCCTGGGTCTAAAATGCATCTCCTGTAGACAGCATATGGATGGGTCCTTTCTTTTCATTCATTCTACCAATCTATGTCTTTTGATTTGAGAATTTAATCTGTTAACATTTAGTGTTACTACTGTAAGGGCAGTACTTTCTTCTACCATTTTGCTTTTGGATTTTATATGTCATATCTAATTTTTCTTCTTTTTACCTTTTCTGATAGTCTTCATTTCTGCACTCTTCTCCATACCTCTCTCCCTCTCTCTCCTGTCTTTTCCTTTCTGTCTCTAGTGCTTCCTTTAGTATTTCTTACAGAGCCAGTCTCTTGGTCACAAATTCTCTCACTGATGTTTTGTCTGAAAATGTTTTAATTTCCCCCTCATTTTTGAAGGACGATTTTGCTGGTTATAGAATTCTTGGTTGGCAGTTTTTCTCTTTTAGTATCTTAAATATATCATACCACTTTTTCTTCCCACCTCCATGGTTTCTGCTGAGAAATCTATGTATAGTCTTATTGGGCTTTCCTTGTATATGATGAATTACTTTTCTCTTGCTGCTTTCAAAATTCTCTCTTTCACTTTGACATCTGACATTCTATTTACTAAGTGTCTTGGGGTAGGTACATGTATTTGGATCTATTCTATTTGGTGTGTGTTGCACTTCTTGGATCTGTGATTTTAAGTCTTTCACAAGAGTTGGGAAATTTTCTGTGATAATCTCCTCCATTAGTTTTTCTCCTCCTTTTCCCTTCTCTTCTCCTTCTGGGACACCCACAACACGTGTATTTGTGCGCTTCTTGTTGTCATTCAGTTCTCTGAGTCCCTGCTCATATTTTTCCATTCTTTTCCCTTTATTTTCTTTTGCTTGTCGGATTTCAGATGTTCCGTCCTCCAGTTTACTAATCCTATCTTCTGCCTCTTGAAATCTAACACTGTAGTTTCCATTGTTTATGTCATGTCTTCTACTGTGCCTTTCATTCCCATAAGTTCTGTGATTTGTTTTTTCAGACTTTTGATTTCTTCTTTTTGTTCGTCCCTTGCCTTCTCTATATCCTCACTCAATTCATTGATTTGGTGTTTGAGGAGGTTTTCCATGTCTGTTTGAACATCCTGAATTAATTGTTTCAACTCTTGTAAATCATTTGAATTGCTGGTTTGTTGCTTTGAGTAGGCCATCGCTTCAGTTTTCCTAGTATGATTTGTTATGTTTTGCTGGCATCTAGACATTTAATATCCTTAATTAGTTTATTGTGGAGATTGTTTTTATTTTTTTACCTAGGCTTTTCTTGCTGGATAACTTTGTTGTCTATCTGTTCTTTGACATTCAGTTCAGCTTATTCTAGACTCTAGCTTAGGTTTTGTTTAACAGATCAGAATTTTTCAGTTCTTGATATCTTATTTCTTGCCCTGCTGTATGGTACCTTTTTTATTTTCCCCTTAGGAGAGTCTACTTAGGTATTATAGACCTCAGTCAGATTTTCCCAGACCAAATTGGCCTCCTCTCAGGAGGAAAAAGTCACCTTCATCAGTTTTCCCTGAGGGTGAGACCCAGGAGGTTGAAGGACTTTTCCTATGAAGTCTCTAAACTCTGCGTTTTTCCTATCCTGCCCAGTATGTGGCACTTGTCTGATTGTGGGTCCCACCAGCATAAAGTGATGTGGTGACTTTAACTTCAGCAGACTCTCCCTGCTGGGGGCATAGTTGAGACAGAGGTGAGGTTGTATGCTGGCTTTAATTGCTTCAGTTTTCCAGACCCTGGGATTGAATTCTTGAGGGAGGGATTCCACCTGAGCTGGGCCCCACCCTTCTCCTGGGGAAAGCACAGCCTCCAGACAAGCTCTCAGACAAGCTTAATTCCACCCTTGTCTGGGGCAGTTGGAGCCTGAGAAGTGGTTCTGGGTGGGATCACAGCTGGTCCATCTTATCCAGACTGGTGTATGCTGTGTCCAGTCACTGGTGTGGCCCAAGCAGTTGTTCTGTACTGTTACTGGCTATTTACTAGCTGCTCTGGAGGATGAACTAAACCCCATTCCGCACTAAGCTGCTATCTTGGACCCCTCTCTGCTGTCAATATTTTTTTCATATATTTTAGGTCACTGTGGTTAGATGCATAAATATTTATAATTATTACTCCTTGGTGGATTGACTATTTTATTAATAAATAGTTCATTCTTTGTGTCTCATAAAAGTTTTCAAATTTATGTGATATTAAGATAGCTACCCTAGCTCTCTTTTGTTTCTGTTTGCATGGATTATCTTTTTGCATCCTTTCAACCTTTCAGTGTTTTTGGGTCTAGGATGAGTCTCGTATAATCAACATGTAGTTGGATTGTACTTTTCTTATCCATTCTGCCAGTCTTGCATTGGTGTATTTAATCCATCAACATTCCATGTGATTGCTATAAAGGCAGGGCTTACTTCAGCTATTTTGTCCTTTTTTTAATATATTACATTTTTTTTACCTCTCATTTCTATTATTACAGCTTCCTTTTGTGTATAGTGATCTTTTGTGATGAATTTGATTGGTCCCTTTCTTGTTTTCATTTCCATTTACTTTTTTTAATAATATGAACATATCAGATAAAATTTTAATTGAAATTCCAAACCACTGAAAATAATTTTTAAAATGTCATTATTTTGGGCATTCTTAGATTCCTTTGAGCACCCAGAAATGGCAAACAAAACAAAATGAACTTTAGTATACTTATATTCTAGTTTTGGCTTTAAAAATATAGTCACCATAATTCTAGCATTAAGAGTTAAAAATTACTAATGGCATCTATTTTTATTACATTAGATTTTTCTGTCTCTGTACATCTGTATTAGTTGAGTAAAAGATAGATAGTCCAATACCAAACTGTCTGATATTTAACTGTAAAATGCCAAAATTCAGCTTAAATTCAAGATTGCAAAATAAGCAAATAAAAGTATCAAATAATTGGTGCAGTTTAATTAAACTAAAAATTACCTTAATTTTTAATAAGGCAGAAAACTGACATGGCTTTCTTTCATCTCAGTTTTCTAGATTGGTATATTTACAGTATATTTTTACTGCATTTACTGGCAAAAACTTTGGAGTTATGGCCAGGATTGTAGTCAATCAAAATACATAATGATTAAATTAGAATTGAGATAAAGCAATGGTAAAATATTATTATTGATAACATCTAAACTTGTAAGTATTCTTCTTAAAAATCCTTTCAGTATTGGGAAATTAAGTACCTGGAAAAATTAGTTTCTTTGAAGATTTGTCTTTTAAAATCTGAAAGGGGGTCCTTTACCAAAAATAGTTTTAGTCTACTCGAGAGTATACAAAATTGGTAGCTGACTTCTATAGGGCCATTGAGTTATTCACAAAAATCATTTCTTCATCATCAATAGAAAAATCTTGGTTCTGTACTTGAAATACTGGACATTTATCTGAACAGTTGACAAGTGTAAAGACTTTGCTATAGTCCATTGGGTGTGTAAATTGGCTTCCTCTACTTCAATTTGGGAGTTTCGGTTTGAACTTGGAACAACTTCCCCAAATTCATAATTAATCAGGATCATAATCGCAGCAATTATTTTCCATATTATATTGCAGTTATTAATTTATTTATTCCCCATGTGCTTGAGTTCTTTGAGGGTAGAGACTCTTCTTTATTCTTTTTTTTTTTTTATCCTTTTTCCAGCACCCAGGAGATGCCTAAAAAATACTAGATGAATGACTTTACTTACAATGAGTAATGTTTATTCTCAAAGAAATCGTCCACAGAGAGACTTGCTTTCCATTGATCCAAAACTGAGTTATCTGTCATTCCACAAACAGAAACAACTGAGACTCTTGTCCGTGGCTTCCGAAATTTATCATCAGTAATTCTTGGATGAAAATTTTCATCATGATATAAACATGAAGGGAATCGAAGAAATAAAGAGTCTTTGCCAAACTTCTTTCTAACTATGTTCCAATCCCAGTGATCTTTCTGTGCCCTTCACACCATCTATTCTCTCCTAATTAGCTGGGTCTGGGGTTTAATCTCCACAGGACCTCATTGACTGTATCTCTGTAGTCTATTTTCCAGAGCTTTCGCAGCTTCCAGATTCTAGCTCCACCTCTATTTTTTCCTTCTGTCAGTGGAAGAAACAGCTACCCTCCATTTACTTTTAAAATACTTTCTTTATGGTTACCCCTGGGTAACCACATAGCTTAGCTTCCTGAGGAACTGCCAAATCAACCTCCACAGTGGCTATACCATTTTACATTCCAACCAGCACTGAATAAAGTGCTCCTATTTCACCACATCCTCTCCAGCCTGGTAGTTTCCTGTTTGTTTAATAACAGCCATTCTAGTAAGTGTGAGGGGGTATCTCATTGTGGATTTGATTTGCATTTCCCTAAAGACTAGTGAGGTTAAGCAACTTCTCATGTGGTTTTTAGCCATACATATTTCCTCTTTGGAAAAATGTCTATTCATATCTTTGATCCTTTTTTTTTTTTAAATATTTTTACTGTAAACAACAAACGTCAAACATTCTTGACATGGTTACAATCAGTGGCACACCATATCCTCACATAGTTGTGTATTCATCACCGTGAGCATTTTTTTGAACATTTCCATCTCCCCAGCAAAAGAAAGAAAAAAGGAAAACTCATATATGCCATGCCCCTTACCCCTCCCTCTCATTGACCACTAGTATTTCAATCTACTCGATTTATTTTAACCTTTGTTCCCCCTCTTATTTGTTTATTTCTTATCCATATTTTGTACTCACCTGTCCATACTATAGATAAAAGGAGCATCAGATACAAGGTGTTCACAATCACACAGTCACATTGCAAAAGCTATATCATTATACAGTCATCTTCAAGAAACATGACTACTGGAACACAGCTCTGCAGTTTCAGGTATTTCTCTCTAGCCATTCTAATACACCATAAACTAAATAGGGGATATTGATATAATGCATAAGAATAACCTCCAGGATAACCTCTCGACTCTGTTTGAAATCTCTCAGTCACTGACACTTTATTTTGTCTCATTTCTCTCTTCCCCCTTTTGGTTGAAAAGTTTTTCTCAATCCCTTGATTTTGACCCATTTTTTTAATTGGGTTGTTTGTTTTTTTATTGAGTTACAGGATTTCTTTATATATTCTAGATATGAAACCCTTATCAGATATGTAGTTTCCAAATATTTTTTTTCCCATTGAGTTTACTGCCTTTTCACCCTTTTGACGAAGTCCTTTGAAGCACAGATTGATTCACTTTTGATGAGGTCCCATTTATCTATTTTTCTTTCATTGCTTATGCTTTGGTTGTCAAGTCTAGGAAACTACATTCTATCACTAGATCTTGAGGATGTTTCCCTTCATTTTCTTATAGTAGTTTCATGGTACTGGCTCTTATATTTAGTTTTTTTTAATCCATTTTGAGTTCATTTTTGTATAGGGAGTGAGATGGGGATCCTCTTCCATTCTTTTAGATAAAGATATCCTGTTACCCAAGCACCAGTTATTGAAGAGACTGTTCTATCCTAGTCATCTGGACTTGGAAGCCTTTGTCAAAAATCAATTGACTGTATACCTGAGGGTCTGTTTCTGAACTCTCAATTCAGTTCCATTGATCAGTAAGTCTATCTTTACACCAGTACTAATTGACTACTGTGGCTTTATAATATGCTTTAAAGTCAGGAACTCACTTCATTCTTCTTTTTTCAAGATGTTTTTTGGCTATTTGAAGCCCCTTTCCCTTGCAAATTTGATCATTAGCTTTTTCCATTTCAGTGAAGTAGGCTGTTGGAATTTTAACTGGTATTGCTTTGACTCTATAGGTCAATTTTGGCAAAATTGACATCTTAACAATATTTAGCCTACCATCCATGAACATAGAATATCTTTCCATTTGTTTGGGTCTTCTTTGATTTCTTTTAGCAGTGTTTTGTAGTTTTCTGTGTACAGGTCCTTTATAGCCTTGGTTAAGTTTATTCCTAAATATTTAATTCTTTTAGTTGCTATTGTGAATGGTTTACCTGTTCGAATATAGCTCATTACTAGTATATAGAAGCACTACTGATCTGCATCATTTGACCTCATATTCTGCCAATTTGTTGAATTCATTTATTATCACCAGTAGTCATCATATTTTTTTCAGGGCTTTCTAAATGTAGGATCATTCAGTTGTCAAATAGTGAAAGTTTTACTCCTTCCTTTCTGATTTGGATGCCTTTTATTTATTTTTCTTGCCTAATTGTTCTAGCTAGAACTTCTAGCACAATGTTGAATAATAGTGGTAACAGTGGGCGTCCTTGTCTTGTTCCCATCTTAGAGGAAAGGAAAGCTTTCAGTCTCTTGCCATTGAATATGATGCTAGTTGTGGTTTTTCATATGTGCCCTTTATCAGTGTCAGGAGTTTTCCTTCAGTTCCTATCTTTAGAATTGTTTTTATCAAGAAAGGCTACTGGATTTTGTCAAATGCTTTTTTTTCCTCTCTCTCTCTCTCTCTTTTGCATCAATCAAGATAATTATGTATTTTTTATCTTTCAATTTTTTGATGTGGTATATTACATTAATTAATTTTCTTGTGTTGAACCGCCCTTGCATACCTGGGATAAAACCTACTTTGTCATGGTGTATAATTCTTTTAATGTGCTGTTGAATTCTATTTGCAAGTATTTTGAGGATTCTTGGATTTGTATTCATTAGCGATATTGGTCTGTAGATTTCTGTTCTTGTAGTGTTTTTGTCAGGATTTAGTATTAGGGTGATGTTGGCTTCATAAAATGAGTTAGTGTTCCCTGTTCTTCAAGTTTTTGAAATAGTTTGAACAGAACTGGTAGTAATTCTTAGGATATTTAGTAAAATTCACCTATGAATCCATTTGGCCCTGGTCTTTTCTTTTGGGAGGTTTTTCATGACTGATTGAATCACTTTACTTGTGATTGGTTTGTTGACGTCTTCTAATTCTTCTTGAGTCACTGTAGGTTGTTCGTGTGTTTCCAGGCTCTTGTCCATTTCATTTAAGTTGTCTGTTTATTGGCATACAGTCATTCAGAGTATCCACTTTTAACCTTCTTTACTTCTTAAGGGTCTGTGGTAACGTCTCCTCTCTCATTTCTGATTTAATTTTTTGCATCTCCTCTCTTTTTGTCCTCATCTAGATAAGGGTTTGTCAGTTTTATTGATCTTCTCAAGGAACCAGTTTTTGTTTTTATTTACTTTCTCTCTCTGTTTTGTTTTGTTTGGTTTGGTTTGGTTCTTTGTTTCATTTATTTCCACTCTAATATTTGTTTCCTTCTGCTTGCTTTGGGATTAGTGTTTTTTCTCCAGTTTCTCCAAGTGTTCAGTTATGTCTTTGATTTTAGCTCTTTCCTCTTTTTTAATGTTCACATTCAGGATGATAAATTTCCCTCTCAGCACTGCTTCCAGTACATCACATAAGTTTTCATATCTTGTGTTCTTGTTTTCATTCATCTTGAGATAAGCACTGATTTCTCTTGCAGTTCTTCTTTGACTCACTAATTGTTTGAGCATGTTGTTTAACCTACGTTTTTTTGTGCATTTTCCAGTTTTCTGGCTGCTATTGAGTCTCTGTTTCATTCCATTATAATCAGATAAAGTTCTTTGTATAATGTCAGTCTTTTAAAATTTATTAAGACGCGTTTTGTGCCCCAGCATGTGTTCTATCCTGGAAAATGTTTCATGAGCACTTGAAGAGAATGTGTATCCTGTTGTTTTGGAATGCAATATTTTATGTATGTCTGTTAGGTCTACTCCATTTAGTTCTAAATCAAAACATGATTTAGGTTCTTTGTTTCTTATTGTTCCTCTGTTTAGACATTCTGTCTATTGAAGAGAGTGGTGTGTTCAAGTCTCCCACTGTTATTGTAGAGATGTCTGTTGCTCCCTTCATTTTTACCAGTGTTTTGCCTCATGTACTTTGGGGCACCTTGAATAGGTACCTATATATTTATGATTATTTCTTCTTCACAAATTGCCCCTTTTATTAATATATAATGTCCGTCTTTGTCTTCTTATAACATTTTTACATTTAACCTCTATTTTGACTGATAGTAGTATGGCTATCCCAGGTTTTTTTTTTTTTTT